>JAYXIM010010922.1:0-29143 GCA_037575425.1 Anastrepha fraterculus | reverse complement strand
GCACACTTCCTCTGCAATTGTCCAGCCTTAGCTAGGAGTAGAGGTCACTTTTGACTCTTTTACGGAATCACCAGTTGTTGGAATAAAACCTGTCCTACGCTTCATAAGAGAGTCTAACTGGTTCCATGGTGAATAAATACTGAGGTTCCCGTCTTACACAGTGGTACCACAACGGTCCTACGTGGCCTAAATGAGTTGGCTAATTTTAAAGCCGACTGCCACAAAAACCTCACCCAACTTTATATTTTGATTATTGGGGAAAAGAGACACTATGCTAATACTTTTTTGATTGATTTGTAGTACTTGAATGTACTTAGCATTCCAACCATCAGACTATTACTAATATCTATAGCAAAAAAAAGCAAGTAAGCAACTCAAATTATCACTTTTTTTCCAATGGTACGCTAATCTGTTTCCGGCCATAAGTCGAGTGTGGTTCTACGTGATAAACCGCCTCCCCCGCCAAATTTCCATCATGAAAAGAGCTTCTAATAAAGCCGCATGGTAGAAAAGTCAAGAGCTCTCCATAATAATTTCACAATATTTGTTTAAAGGTCACAACCTTCCCTGAAGAGTAGCGCAGACCTCTCTGCTTTTGAAGGGCAGTCAAAAATTGCAAATCAGTATGGCACTTCTGCACATTTTCATACATAAATTCAAGAGTTATATGAGTAAATAAATTCGTATATCTAAAAGTACGTGATAGCCATCGCGGCGCATTTTCGATTGCACTCGAAATGACTTGACTACTAAACGTTGGTTTATAAACTCCGTTCAATTAGGCACAAATAAATATTGCAACAAGCAATAGGAATCTTAATCTAATCCTAATTTATAAAATATTTTAAATTTAAGAATACTTTTTGTTTCTAGTGTTGCTACCGAGATATGTTGAATAGAAATAGTTAGTATTTACCGTTTGTGGGCATATTTTCCATACTAGTTGATTAAAGCTTTCATCATTATTTTGATTGAATCCACCTACACATCTTTAATGTAAATTTTCATTACTGAGATCTTCGTAAGTAAGCTTTTAAAAGTTCAGGAGGTAAGGGAGAATAATCGTGAGTATAAGTGGCAAGCTCTGTTCTTGCTTGCTTGTATATACTTATGTAAAGGGTGGCTAAATTTGAAGGGCCGATGTTGAATGTGAACCACACCTAAACGTCAACGACACCGTTGGACTTCTTTCTTTGGGGTTATTTAAAAAGTGAAGGTGTACGTCGATAAGCCAGCAACAATTCAAGAGCTAAAAAATGAGATAATTCGGCACATTAACGGCATAGAACCTCAATTATGGCTCAGCGTCATCGAAAATTTGGACCATTGGATGGAGGTGTGCCGCCGAAACCGTGGCGGTTATTTGGCCGATATTTTGTGCCATTCATAATTGAGCTGTATAAATATTATCTTAATGAAGAGAAATGACAAGAGTTTCCTAAAAACATTCTAGTTTATTCAAAATCAACACCGGCCCTTAAAACTTAACCACACTTTATATAATATTAAGGGATTACATGGGTTTCGGTTCAAAAAATCCATTTTTTGCTTATTAATTTCTACAACATCTCAGGAATATTATCCTAAATTTTCAAGTCGATCCGAATAATAGTTTCGGAGATACAGCCTTTGGAAGATGTGCGCTCCAAGCCCCTTTTATTGTTACTCAAAACTACTGAACCGATCTTGATGAAATTTTACACAGGTGTTCCAAATACAATTTACTCGTGCTTGAGCGAAGGATTTTTTTTTTCAATTACAACTATTTAAAAAAAACAAAATGTCAAGCAAATTTGACCGAAATTTTTATTTTTTTGGAAATATGTCTGCCAAAATTCTAATTTTTACTTTGTTTTTCTTTCCTTCGTTCAAGCACGAGCTTATGGTCTTAACTAAAACACATTTATTTTTGTTTTTTTCATTTTTGATGAGCCTGTCAGGAGTTATGCTGATAACGCGGACGCACCTTTTTTTCGAGGGGTCACCGGAAATGACGTCACAATGGAGGAGTTTAATTTTTTTTTTTTGAAAATTTCAGAAATTATTCTTTAAATATGTATCTATAAGACAGAAAAAAGTTTGAAATAAAAAAATAACTTTTTACATAAAAAAAAATATTGAAAATAGGCCTTTTTTTAACCGACGAAACCCATGTAACCCCTTAAAATGTGACTAAAAAAGCTCACATTAAAATAGCAAAATCTCGTAAAAAATTTTGGACCTTTGGGTGTGAAATGACAATTGGATATAATAAAAATCAAAAAAATGTACAACCACAACTTGTATTTGTAACTCGACAAATTACTTGAGAAAATTATCCCTTATCACCACCAAAAATTCCCAGATTTTATGATCAAAATGTCTACATGCCAGTTCAAAAATAAAAATCAAAAATGCGCCCATTGAAAACCCTGTTACTTATTTAGTCTACACGTATGTATGTATGTACTCGTATACAACTTTTGCGAATATTCTTATAAGAGCATAAAAGCTAAGCTCAAGTTTCGCTATCGCAGAGCGCGATAAGCTGTTTCTTCAAGCTGTCTATAAATAAACGATACAGGCAGAAAGCAGCTCAGACCAGCCGGTGATTTGAAGCGCGAATTTAAGCAGAGTAGTGGACCATTGAATTAAAGGTGCATAAAATACAAAAAAGGTAATCGAGTTTCTTAAAAGCAATTTTAATAAATTATTGCTTCAAAGAAATGTTGATGTAAATGAACAAAAAAAAAAAATTAAATAAAATAAATATATAAATAAAGCTAAAAACTGCATGCACTTTAGAGCCTGCATTCCAAAACTACTAAATCAATTATTTATAGTAGAAGCACGAAAGACTTGATTTTGAGTTGAAGCGAAAAATATGTGAAAAATATGTTGGCGGTGATGCATTAGGAGTGTTCACAAAAAGTCTAAGTGCTGAATATTTATTATGATTTTCCACCTAATTCTTCTTTATTGAGAAAACACCAAGACCTCGGATCGGTCTAATCGTATCATCCCAACTCACTGTGACGGGGGCACTGAGGTCCACTAGTCTCGTGTGATTCTGTGAGCGCCAACTTCCTTGGCCCGGAGCCTGTTCTGTCACTCCCTTTTGCAGCCATCAAAGCTACGGTTGGAGCAAACGGGTTACTCTAACACACAAGCGAGCTTGGCAGGCTAAGACAGGCTGCAGATGGACAAAACTTTTGTTACCTGTAATGTCCGATCCACTATCGCAGTTGCTCACCAAGCAGAGGGGACTGTAGACGGCTGGTTGGACCGATGACGGGCCACTTTCTATGGGCGAAGCATATGGAAACGGTGGGCATCTTAGACAGTGCACTCTGCCCAGTATGTGGAGAGGAGAATGAGAAGGCGGGGACCACTTTCTTTGCGTCTGCCCAACCTTCGCTCGAATCAGGCTTGAGGTCTTTGGCACTGATGTGTGAAGAAGCGACCACCTTGGCTCCTTAGCAAGATCTACTCAGATTTCTTCGGAGGTCAAGTACATTTAAAGAAGGGTGTAAACAACGGAAGTCAAGAGAGAGAAAATTTGGTGGATTTTACATTTTATCTTTGATAAAGGCGAAAGGGGAAAGTGCAAGCTCGGCCCCTGAAATTGTGAATTGTGAATGGTGTTTATAGTGGCGATACTGTAACAGAGTCCAATGCGTGCAATTTGGTTTCGTCGATCCCGTTCAAGCATTTCTGATGTTAAAGAAAATGTCGATAAAATCACAGAACTACTCGAAGTTGACCGGTCTGTTAGTAGTCGTAGCATCACCCAGAAGCTAAAGATGGGCCACAAAACAGTTTTAAACCATTTACTACACAAAGCTGGATTCAAGAAGAAGCGCGATGTTTGGATTTCACATCAATGAATACCAAAAAATATGACAGATCGAAGCCATCTGCGAAGCCCCGGCCAAACGGCACATACGACAATATTGTGCGAAAACGATCGTGGACAAAGCATCGTGATGAAGCAAGTCAACGGCTGGGAAGGTTCTACTGTGTAGTTGGTAGGACTCGAAAAGGAATTATTTATTATGGGTTGCTTCCGTACGGCCAAACATTAAATTCAGATTTCCTGTGTTTTTCCAATTGGACCGTTTGAAGCTAGCGAATGGCCAGAATTGATCAACAGAAGAGGTCGCCAAAAACTCCGGGAGCTTGGTTGGAAAGTTTTAATGCATCCATCATATAGTCCGGACCTGGTACCACGCGATTGCCACTTTTTTCTCTCATTGCAAAGCTTCCTGAGTGATAAGATGTTGGTAGCAGGAGAAGATTGTGAGAATCGATTACTAGAGCTTTTCGGCAATAAGCACCAAGACTTCTATGAGAGGTGCATCAGAGTCTGTAACGTTTGCTCACTAGTAGGTGGGTAGCTAGAAGTGGCAGTCGATCTTTAAACCTACTCATTAGCAAGTGGGGCTAATTTATGTATACTTGGAGGCAATCGCTCAAAGACGAACGAAGCTATCAATCAATATGATGAAGTGATATAGAAACCAGTCAAACCAGATCATAAATGCATTTTGTTCAAATATCTCTAGAGGGGACATGCATTTGTAATAGAGCTTCTTTTTAATTACATTTATTTTGAATATCTAAGTGGCAGCTGTCGAAGTAAATTATTTAAATTGTTAAAAAATTTTTGAATATAAATCAGGTTTTAATTGCACTTTTCCCCATAGGCAAATGCATACCTCGGTTCGTAATCAATTGGGATTGATTACTTTTTTGTTTATCCACCTAATGACCCAGCGAAAATGAATAAGTAAAAATATGCATTTTAATAAATATTTGCTTTGAAATTTACACAAATTTACACAATAAAACAATGGAAAATAAAATTGATTATTATCTAAATGAAATCAAATATGTATTACAAAACCGGTATCAATTAAAAAATAGTTTTTACTTTCTCATTCAGAATTATTCGCAAGTAGGGTTGCCACGCTTTAAAATTTAATATGTAATTATCTCTATTAACTATAAAAAAAGTTTAACAAAGATGTACAACAATGTTGCCGAAGAAGCAAGTTTGCAGAAAACTTTGATAGAAACATGTTTTGGAATAGAGTTGCCACCTATTCCAGAAGCTGAATTCAATTAATATGTAAGTGAGGTTAGGTTAGGTTATGATGGTTGCCCACAGAGTAGGGCCCACTTGGACGAAATAGTTTGGTTCGTCCTTTGTGATACCATTGACGGACAGAAAAGGGGGAGGAAGGGAAGGGATGGGGGAGTGGTGAGTGTTTGTGGACTATGAACGGTGACTAGTCCGCGGTTGTGTTAACCTTATTATGCTGCTGATGTAGTTCATAAGTTTTTTGTTATCAACACCTGCTATATCAGCAGGCACAGAAAAGAAGTGAGAACCAAGATGCTTGAATCTTAGTCCCGCTAAGGCTGGGCAGCTAAGGAGCAGGTGCTGAGATGATTCCACCTCCTCCTCCATACAGCTGACGCAAAAAGGACTCGAAGTAATTCCGAGTCTCACGGCATGTATACCTCGCGGACAGTGCCCCGTGATGATGCCCACGAAATTTGAGAGATGACATTTTGTCATTCCCAGGATATCCCTATATCCCTCGAACGCCTCCTATCCAAACGTGGCCAGAAGGACTTCGCGACCCTTGCCCAGCGTTCGCTGAGTTGGTGCATAGCCCATCCTTCCAGGAGTAGAGTGCAGGTTGTCAAGGGGATCCCGATCCTCTCCTTTCGCGGGCACATTACCTCACAGGTCCCCTGTCTGGCCAGCTCGTCGGCTTTGCAGTTTCCTGCAATGTCACTGTGACCAGGTACCCAAATTATCTTTATGTCGAAGAATTCTGATGCAATCGAGAGTGAGACCAGGCATTCCCTGACCAGCTTCGAATGCACCATAATAGAGCCTAGGGCCCTAATGGCCGCTTGGCTATCGGAGTAAATATTTACCTTCTTAACAGTTATTACGGAAGTAAGTAGCCAGTCAGCTGCTTCTTTAATTGCGGCCACCTCTGCTTGGAACACACTGCAGTGATCCGGTAGCCTGAATTTGAGTTTGATGGGGAGCTCTTTGCAGAATACTCCTCCTCCAACCCTACCGTCCAACTTCGAGCCATCCGTGAGCAGGTTAACGAGGCCCTGTCCCCAGGTGTTGCCCCCGGTCCACTCCTCCCTTGGTGGAATATGGGTGGAGAAAGTTCCGCTTGGACTTAGCGAAGGCACACACTGGTCCGTCGACGAGGGGATGAACTCAAAGTTTCTGAGGATGCTTGAGTGCCCATATGTGAGGTTGAGCTTATAGCCCAAGCCCCTCAGTCTGATTGCGGTACGAGCAGCGGCAATTTTGCCTGCGATGTGTATAGGTACCACATTTAACATTACATTAAGCGCCAGAGTAGGAGTAGTTCGAAGCGCCCCACTGATTCCAATGAGTGCAGACCTCTGAACTGATGTCGTCCTCTCCAGTGAGTTCCACCAGACAGTGACTCCATATAACGGAATTGGCTTTATTACTTTATTGTAGAGCCAGAATACAACTCTGGGCGAGAGGCCCCACCTTTTGCCAATTGCGCCTTTGCACCCATACAAGGCGATTGTTGCCTTCCTTACTCTCTCCTCAATGTTGGGCTTCCACGTCAGCTTACTGTCAAGGATTAGACCTAGGTACTTCACCTTGTCAGAAAGCACCAGCGGAGCGCCCCCCATCGAGGAGAGTTGAGCTCTGGGTATTTTATATTTCTTCGTGAAAAGGACGAGCACCGTCTTAAGAGGATTCACCGATAAGCCGCAATCTGCTGCCCATCGAACAACTACGTTCAGATATCCCTGCATTAAATCGTATGTAAGTTAAATTGGATATAACAAAACTGTATCAAGCGAGATGTATTTCAGGCTTTTCGATTCAGAATTATTTGTAAGTAGGGTTGCCATAATTTTTTAATTTATTGTTTAATTAACTCTATTAACTAAACAAAAAGATTAAGAAAGATATGCAATAATGTTACCGAAGAAGCAAGCTTGCAGAAAACTTTAGTAGAAACATGTTTTGGAATAGAGTTGCCAACCTATTCCAAAAACTAAATTCAATAAATATGTAAGTTAAATTGGATATAACAAAACTGTATCATGCGAGATGTATTTCAGGCTTTTCAATTCAGAATTATTCGTAAGTAGGGTTGCCACGCTTTTAAAATTTATCATTTAATTATTTCGAGTAACTAAACAAAAATATTAAGAAAGACGTACAACAATGTTGCCAATGGAGCAAGTTTGCTGAAAACTTTAATAGAAACTGGTTTTGGGATAGAGTTGCCACCTACTCCAGAAACTAAATGCAATTAATTTGTAAGTTAAATTAGATAAAACAAAACTTTATCAACGGAGATATATTTCCGACTTTTCAGTTCAGAATTATTTGTAAGTAGGGTTGCCACATTTTTTAAATTTATTGTTTAATAATCTCTATCAACTAAACAAAAAGATTAAGAAGTAAAGCTTGAAAAAGCAAGCTTGCAGGAAACTTTATTATCAACTTTATTATGAATAGAGTTGCCACCTATAGCCACCGAGAGTTTTAAGTTAGACATTTCCTGTTGCTATCTTTTGAAAGGTTGCAAACTTAATAAAATATATGGGTAAGCCGTCTCAATGCCGTTGTCTGGTATGCTTTGATTTAAGCGAATTTTATAGTAGAGTTGCCAACTCTTACAAAATGCTTCTATAGTTTGCACAAAATTCAAAAGCTATTTCAAAAGAAAGAGTAAAAAAAACTTTAACTATTACAGGTTGTCATCTTTTTTCTAAATCGAGATGTCCTACAAAATCGCACAGTTACCCAACTCCTATGGCTTGCTTGGTGAAGGACCTCATTGGGATATTGAAACACAGAGTCTATACTTTGTAGACATCGACAATGCCAAACTCTTTCGCTATGATCACCAACAGAATAAAACCTACAGTGCAATAGTTGAGGGTGAAAAATTCGCCTCCTTCATTATACCCGTCGAAGGAGAAAGTGGTAAATTCGCTGTGGGTTGTGAGCGCCGTGTCGTGGTTGTTGCTTGGGATGGTGTATCACCCATTGCCACGGTGGCACGTGTTGCCTATGAAGTGCAACCGGGTGAAGAGTTTTCTAAGAATCGTATAAATGATGGAAAAGCTGATCCACGTGGACGCCTCTTTGCTGGTACTCTGTGTGTTGAGGAACTGATGTCGAAGCGTGATGGTGAACTTTATCGATTTGAGAAGGGCAAGCCCATTGCAGTGGTTAAGTCGAACGTTGGCCTTTCAAATGGCTTGGCATGGAATGAGAAAACAAAGAAAATGTATTACATTGATACCAGCGATCTTGAGGTCAAAGAATATGACTACGATTTTGAGACGGGCGCGGCAAGTGAGTATTAATACTATTCCCTGTATTCTTAACACATTTGGAATATATTCATATGTATAGGTAATCCGATTGTGGTCTTTAAGCATCGCGAGCATTGGCCTGACGGCATGACAATTGACTCTGAGGGCAACATTTATATTGCCACATTTACGGGACAAACTGTGTATAAGGTCAATCCAAGGTGAGTGAGTAGCAATTAAGCAAGTAAGGCAGTTAATGAAAAAACGTATAACTAAGGCACGATGTACCACGAAAAGCACTAGCCCAGTATCCGATAAACTTGGTCACAAAAGGCTCAGGCGCTGGAACTAACGATAATAAGACAACGATACAATAACCAGCTTTAAGAATGGGCTATTTGTGATAAAGAATAAGACAGATAGAGCAAAAGACTGCAATTCAGTCGCAGGGGATGCCTTTGTATTGCATTCGAAGGTTAATCTTCTAAGGTAATACAAGCTCAGGGATTAATGTCGCTTTTTTCAAGCCGTGATTTATGCAAATCCTCCATAAGAAGATCCCTCTTGCCAACAAGTGGTGTATAGGACTGCTTAGGCAATTGAGCTTTAAATTTATCTCACGACGAACAAAAACTTAATTATATCTATTCTATTGTATGGCACAAAAGCAAGAAAAACCCGTCAAGCTCGTCAGAGCTAGATTCTGATAAATATTTAGAGATCTTTTCGCGGTGCGGAAGGCGTATGATGAGCTTTACAGTGACACAGAAACAGTCTTGCTCTGAAAGTATGTATCCACATCCAGACATCCACTGCGAAGATTCCTCGCCTGTTTTTATTATACTTCCAACCCATTAGTACGGGAAAGAATATACTGGTCTTTCTTGCTGAACTTAGTCTTCAGAGTACTCCCCATCAACTGCAATGCGCTTATGCCTGCTCTCGAATCATTACTGGAACACTATTTATGGTATAGCCATCACCGCCGTCAACGAATTTTCCATTAGTTGCTTTCGGCTGTTTCTGACTTTGATCGAGTCAGGAAAGAATCGCAGAAATTTTCATGTCATTTCCATGTCAGCTGAGACCGATGGCTGTGGTGGATGGTATTTCTTTCGCTCTTGCTCAAAAATTCACGGATAATGACCGCACTATGCGACGTTGCGTTATCAGGGTGCAAAATCCACGAGTTGTTGCCCCACAAATTCATTCTTTTTTGGTGAATTGCTTCACGTAAACGCCAATATTGCATTGGATTATTGTTAACAATTAGTGCTTTAATAATTTAATGATCGCAAGCAGCAGATGCCAACTATGACCCCAAAAATATTTAAAACTATCTAACTAACTATAAATTTAAACTTTTAAAGAATTTTTAAATAAAATGTGTGTAGCTTTTTCAAAGATATTCGTATATATGTAAAAATGTATTTGTTTTTGTGAGTTAGGCAACAATTTTGTTTTTTTTTCGTGTTCCTTGTTGACTCCACTCGGGAGCATAGGGCCTCGACAAGGCTCAGTCTTGCGTTAACAAAACCAACCAACCAAACCTATTTAGATTTCTGACAGGGTAATCACCTACCGCCTACCGCTACCAGTCCTAAGTAGTGGAAGTGCCTATCTGTTGTTGCTTAGGAACAACGCCTTCTTACTGCTTGGAGCGCCATCTGTGTTTCGCATTTCTCTGGCAGAAGGATCGCGCAGATGGTTGTGGACTTCGCTAAACTTTGGTGTGCCTGCGCTATTACCGCTTCCTCTTGCTGAATGAATTTTTTTTTTTTTGTTTTAAAAGGAGGAAAGGCAGGTAAATTTGGAAAAGTGCTTGGGCCATGCTTGAGATTCGTACCCATAACCTCATAGGATGGCAGACTAGTGCACTTACGCTAGATTATCGAGGCCGCTAGCAACAATATCTGATCGATTTATTTTTTAATATTTCACTTGTTTTTTGTACTAGTTTCTTTTTTTATTATTACTTTAGTTTTAAATTATTTTTCCTTTCATTTCGTAATAAATTTTTTAATAATTTTAAGATTTTCTATTTATTTATTTATTTATTTCCTTATTTTTCTTCAGCACTCGTGAAATTCTTTTGGAAATTAAGTTGCCCACTAAGCAAGTCACTTCCGTGGTCTTTGGCGGACCTAATCTGGATATTTTATTTGTGACTTCTTCGGGATTATTCGATGAACCAGCGCCAGGCGGAGTTACCTTCATGGTGACTGGCTTGGGAGTTAAGGGACTGCCAATGTCGAAAGTGCGAATTTAAATCGAGCCTAATCGAAACCAACAATTTCAGATAGAATGGTTTTGCTCTGAAGGCGATTATAATTTGAATCAAAATTTGTAATTTTTAATTAGAAATTTCTGTTTTTCTTCTAAATGCCCTAAGCACATATTTTTATTAGTAGATAGTTGTAGAATTTTAATAATAAAAGTGAATGGAATTTATTTTAAATTAATAACTAAACAACAAATAAAAGAAATTTTGAAACAAAAAGAAAATATTTTTTAAATTTTTTTAATTCGTTTTGCTAATCCAATCAATTTCATTCCCTTCAAAATAATCCCCTCTCGATAAAATACACGTTTGCCAACGATTTTTCCAATCCCCGAAACATGCCAAATAGTCCATTTCCGGTATAGCCATCAGCACCTTCTTCGATTCAGCTTTTATCTCATCGATCGACTCGAAACGCGTTCCCCGGAGTGGTCTCTTGAGTTTTGGGAATAGCCAGAAGTCACACGGAGCCAAATCAGGCGAATACGGCGGTTGCGGAACGATATGCGTGGAATTTTTGGCGAAATGGTCACGAAGAACGAGTGCAGTGAGACGGTGCATTATCGTGATGCAAAAACCAAGAGTTGCTGGCCCATAACTCTGGTCTTTTTAGACGAATTGCTTCACGTAAACGACGCATAACGCTCAAATAATATTCCTTATTAACAGTTTGGCCAGGTGGAAGGAATTCATAGTGCACCACACCAGGAAAATCAAAAAAAAACTCTTATCATGACCTTCATTTTTGAACGACTTTGACGTGCTCTTTTCGGTATGGCCTCGCTTAGCACGATATTCGCTTGATTGGCCGGTTGTTTCAGGGTCGTAAGCATAAATCCAAGTCTCATCTCCCGTAATGATGCATTTGAGCTTGTCCAGATACTCTGAAAGCATTGTTTCACACACATCAACGCGACGACTTTTTTCCAAGCAATTGAGAGTTTTCGGTACCAAACGAGATTTGACTTTTCGTAGGCCCAAATGGTCTTTCAAAATGGTTTTCACAGATCCTTCTGATATTCCGATCATATCAGTAAGGTCTTTAACAGTCAACCGACGATTTTTGAGCACTAACTCCTTCACTTTATTGACGTGTTGGTCATCTGTTGACGTCGATGGTCGTCCGGAGCGCTCCAAGTCATCAACACGGTCTCGACCCTCTTTGAAGTCTTTTTACTACTTATAAACATTTATCTGCGAAATGGTCGAATCACTAAATGCTTTCTGCAACATGCTAAACGTTTCCGCAGCTAAAATTTCATTCCGCGAACAAAATTTGATGGCACTTCTCTGCTCAATCAAATCAGTCATTGTAAAAATCGAAAAATGCACTCTTGGTCGTTTGGTAAACACAAGCGTTAATATATTACTGATACTGACATTCACATGAAAGTTGGCCCAGATATTATTAACAGTGCTGCCAACTCACGAAAAAAATAACTAGAGCGAAATTTGAATCCCGCGAATTTTGACAAATAAAGTCACCTTACTTTTTGCCCACAGTAGTATTTAGTCTACACGTACATGTGTGTGTACTCGTATACAACTTTTGCGAATATTCTTATAAGAGTACAAAAGCTAAGCTCAAGTTTCGCTATCGCAGAGCGCGATAAGCTGTTCCTTCAAGCTGTCTATAAATAAACGATACAGCAGCACAAAGCAGCTCAGACAAGCCGGTGATTGGAAGCGCGAATTTAAGCAGAGTAGTGGACAATTGAATTAAAGGTGCATAAAATAAAAAAAAGGTAATCGAATTTCTTAAAAGAATTTTGAATAATTATTGCTTCAAAAAATGTTGTTGTAAATGAAAAGAAAAAAGGAAATGAAAACTAAAAAATTCATGCACCTTAGAGGTTGCATTCCAAAACTACTAAATCAATTATTTATAGTAGAAACACGAAAGACTTGATTTTGAGTTGAAGCGAAAAATATGTGAAAAAGTGCTTTCAGTTGCTACTTTCGGTTGCCTAACAAAAAAAAAGTGTATTTTCAATTAATATTAAACTGGCGGTGGGGTGGCAGTAATTTTTGTGTTACATTAAACTAAAAAAAAAAATATGTTGGCGGTGATGCATTAGGAGTGTTCACAAAAAGTCTAAGTGCTGAATATTTATTATAATTTTCCACCTTTTCTAATTCTTCCACCTACGAAGTTACGTAAATTTTCAAAAAAACTAAAAATATGATATTTCGGTTAAAATTAATGCAATTCTTATTGATATTATTATTAGTAGCGTCGGCTTCGGGCGCATAGTGTCGAGGGAAATGTTTGCCGCCAATGTTGTCTACTTCTCACTTTCGTCGTAATTTGAGCCCTTGCGAGATATTAGTCAGTTTCTTAAATGTCTTCATTAAGGCGACGTCACCAAGACTGTCTTGGGTGTCCCCTGCGGCACATTTCTAGTGGGTTCCAGTTCAGAGCCATGATACTAATGTCGGTCGCTGGCTTGCGCAGTGTATGGCCAATCTATTTCCATTTTCGTTGTCGAACTTTAATGTTTACTCGGTTTTGTATGCTTCGATCAAGAAGTTTTTCGTTTGCGGGGTCACCAGATAAGACATCGGTTCACAAATATTTGCAACTTCCGCGTCGCAGGGTATAAAAGTCAACCACATTTCACATTCACACAGTATGGCGGATAAAAAATTCGTAGCTTCGTGTGCCTTGTCAGCGGTTTGGATAACCAGATCTTTTTAAGGTGGTTCGTTTGAGTGAAGTTGTTGACGTTTATATATACATATATATTTTTACAGTTCCTAGATGAAACATAGGGCCTCAATAAACAAGTTGTAATTTCGTTTGTTTAGAGCTACATGGTTAATTTGGTCCAGGAGCGACCTGCTCTGTCGGCCTCTGCTACTACTTGTCGCCTCCATGTGTTGGCTGGTCGCCCGCACTTACGGCTTCCTTGGGTATTCCAGTCTAGCGCTGTCCTTGCGATGTCATCGCGTGGTTTGCGCAATGTGTGTCCGATCCCATAATTTCTATGTGAATTGGTTTTTGCTCGGTAGCCGCCCAAAGAACATCGTTGCCTATAATATGAGGCCAGAAAATCCGATTGTGATATGCTTATTGTTAAGTTCCATGTTTCACAGCCAAACAGAACGACCGGCCTCCCGTTGGCATCAAATATTTTCAGTTTTGTGTCCCTGGAGATGTGGGTTGATCTCCGTACCTTGTCTAGCATGCCAAATGCAACTCGTCGTCCCTTAGATATTCGGTTGCGTATGTCAGTTGCTGATCCAGCGTTTTTTGAGTTTATGCTCCCAAGGTAGCAAAATTCATCTACACCTTCAAGCGGCATGTCGGCAATTTGAAGGTCTTTCGTCTCGTTGGTGTTAATCCGCATTACTTTGGTCTTTGCTATGTTAATTCTTAGACCTATTTCTGCTACGGCATGGCAAACCCCTTTTTGTTTAGCTGATGCATCTGAGTATTTGTGCGAAAGTAAATAAATGTCGTCCGCATAGTCTAGGTCTTCAAGCCGGCCGCATAAACCCCAGGAAATGCCCCTGCTGATCGCACACGCTTGTCGAATTGCTAGGAACAGGGCTTGGTTGAACAATAGTGGACATAATACACATCCCTGCCTAACACCGGTTTGAACTTCGATACTACCACTTAGAACATTTTCGTATTTCACGCATCATGAAGCGCCTGAGTACATTTCTTTTATGATGGTGGCAATTTTCTCAGGCACTCCTTTGCATTCAAGAGCTTTCCAGTTGGCTTCATGATTGAGAGTGTCGAACGCTTTCTCGGAGCCGATGAAGCAGAGGTAAAGAGGCGAGCGCCACTCAACCGACTGCTCTACGATCACTCTCAAGGAGTTTACATGGTCGACGTAAGAGCGGTGGGGACGAAAGCCTGCTTGTGCTTTGCGTAGTAACTGACAGCCCTGACAGCAATGAGTTGGACAGCTTTTTGTGAATTACTTTGTTCACCATGCTTAGCAACGTGATTCCTTGTCAATTTCTGCACTAACATAGGTTGCCTTTCTTCGGGAGAAGGGTGATAACTCCCTTTTATAACTCAGATGGTACTCTTTCACAGTTCTAGATGTTTTTCAGTAAGGGCAGAAGAATCCGAGCGCTTATCTTGGGGCCAGCTTTTAGTAGTTTCGGGTTGATGTTATCGGACCCGCGAGCTTTGCAGTTTTTTAGAGGCTTAATCGCATTTATTATCTCGCTCTCATCCGGGCATGTTGACGCTTTGGGTTCTCCATAAATTGTGAACCTGTTTTGTAGCAAGATGTTGATTTTCATGGATTTAGTTTTCTCGACATTGATTCGCAGTTCTACATTTTTGGCTTGCTCTGCATGTGACCGCCATGCCGTGATAAGAGAGCGATGGCATCGGTGTATTCAAGGTCGTCTAGATGTGTTAAATTATTAGATACAAATGCTAAATCCAAGAAAGGAAATACGACGGCGGTGGTCTGCGATTCTGGCATTCATCGATCGAGAGTTGGTGGCGATGGTTCTGAGCTCTCGATGAGTGTCATTCAAGACCTGTTGATTTTTGTTTTTTAAATTTTCGAGGTTTTGAGTTGCTCGATTAGCTATTGTAAAGTGTCTCAGGCCAGCAGACCAGAGTGGTTTATAATTCATCGTAGCTTTTGCCAAAGACCTTAAAGCTGAATTAGGCATCTAATCATCCTTTTGCCAATGTAAAGACGGCCCGTTAAATTAAGCTCGTCAGCCATGAGAATCGTCGTATATGTACGTTAGCCAACTGAAAGCTGAACCCTCATACATATATACAATTAAACACAGCTTCATCATCTTCTCGGCACATTTGGCATAACCTCTTACCCAAATTCTGTTGAGGTGCTCGTTGTAGCGAATGAACGCAGCGAATCACGTTTGCCCAATACCAGCAGCCAGGTTTAGATCGGCGACTGTGTGGACATCCAGAAACCAGTTTGAGTAGTGTGATAAAAATTAGCGTGCCCAACCCGTCCGTATACAAAAAAAATGTCATCAAATCGAAACTTGTCTCAACCATCAGAGTGTCATTCCGCATGGTGAGAGATGACGCACCGAAATCACAGCTTTCCGAAGGTTGGAATCAATACTTCAGCATCAGATTTTTGGAGGGTAAATAATGCAAGAAAGTGAGTTCTATTGGATATACAAATTTCCTATTCGGCTTATGAATTCATCAGAGTCTGTAGCGTCTGCTCACTAGTAGGTGGGTAGCTAGAAGTGGCAGTCGGTCTTTAAACCTACTCATTAGTAAGTGGGGTTAATTTGTGTATACTTGGAAAAAATAGCTCATTACAAAAACACTAACAAAGCTGCCAATCAAGATGATGAGGTGATATAGAAACAAGTCAAATCAGATCATAAATGCATTTTGTTCAAATATCTCTAGCGGGCCCATTCATTTTTAATAGAGCTTCCTTTTTCATTACATTTATTTTGAATAGCAGTCAAATCAATTAATGAAGATGAAAAGATCATCTAAGTGGCAGCTGTCAAAGTTAATTATTTCGTTAATATAAATTTTGAATATAAACAAAATCAGGCTTAATTGCACATTCCTCCATAGGCAAATGCATATTTCGGTTCGTAATCAATGGACTTGTTTGCTTTTTTGTCTATTCACCTAATGACCCAGCAAAAATGAATAATTAAAAATATGCATATTAATAAATATTTGCTTTGAAATTTACACATTCATACACAGATGTGTGCTTATCTCATACCCACGACACCTAAGTCAACTAAATTTAAATTTAGTGCATTTAATTGGTCCGCAC
Source organism: Anastrepha fraterculus (assembly GCA_037575425.1). Classification (NCBI taxonomy): domain Eukaryota; kingdom Metazoa; phylum Arthropoda; class Insecta; order Diptera; family Tephritidae; genus Anastrepha; species Anastrepha fraterculus. The sequence continues at coordinate 12,763 of JAYXIM010010922.1, read as the reverse complement.
AAAACGAATTTATTTGAATTTACCTTATCATTTTTTTAAAGTCCATCTAAGCTAAGCTTAGCTTCAAGTCCACCTTACTAAGTGAAGGCAAGTCAATTTATGTTAAGCCATGTTAAGTTAAGTTACGCCCATTTCAGAGTAGATTGTTTTTTCTATGTCACCTTTTTTCTAATGTCATCATGATTCCTAAAATAAGTAATTTCAGAAAAGTTTAAGGCCACACTTCAAATGCGTATCTCAGTCTAATAAATTTTTGTTTCGGAGAGCTTCCAGAAAATGTGATCTCTTAGATCAAGAAAGATTGACAAAGTTGATACAAGATATGCAATCAAATAATAAAAATCAAAGAAACAAAGTTGCAGAAAGCTTTATGGCAAACATATTTTTAGTAGAGTTGCCACCTATCCCGGAAACTAAAATTAATTATTATCTAAATAAAATAAAATAGTAAAAAACCGGTATCAACAAAAAATATTTTTTACTTTTTAATTCAGAATTATTCGCAAATTTAAATGAAAAGATTAAGAAAGATTTACAATAAAAGCTTCAAAGAAACAAATCTGCCGAAAGCTTTACGGCAAAAATATTTTGTAATAGAGTTACCACCTCTCCCGGTAACAAAAATTCTTTATTGTCTAAATTAAATCAAATACTACAAAACCGGTATCAATGAAAAAGTATTTCTTATTTTTTTACTTTTTAATTCTGAATTATTCGTAAGTAGGGTTGCCATGCGTTTCAAATTTATTATTTAATTATGCAGAGTAACTAAACAAAAAGATTGAAAAAGATTTACAATAATGACTTCAAAGAAAAAAAGTTGCAGAAAGCCTTACGGCAAACATATTTTTTAATAGAGTTGCCACCTCTCTCGTAAACTAAAATTGATTATTTTCTAAATTACATCTAATATTACAAAACCGGTATCAGTTAAAAAGTATTTTTTACTTTTTAATGCAGAATTATTCGTAAGTAGGGTTGCCACGCGTTTCAAATGTGTTATTTAATTATGTCAATTGATTATTATCTAAATTAAATGAAATATTACAAAACCGATATCAATTAAAAAATATTTTTTACTTTTTAATTCAGAATTATTCGCAAGTAGGGTTGCCACGCTTTTAAAATTTATAATTTAATTATCTCTATTAACTACAAAAAAAATTTAAGAAAGATGTACAACAATGTTGCCGAAGAAGCAAGTTTGCAGAAAACTTTAGTAGAAACATGTTTTGGAATAGAGTTGCCACCTATTCCAGAAACTAAATTTAATTAATATGTAAGTTAAATTGGGCATAACAACACTGCATCAAGCGAGATGTATTTCAGACTTTTCAATTCAGAATTATTTGTAAGTAGGGTTGCCACATTTTTTAAATTTATTATTTAATTATCTCTATTAACTACAAAAAAAGTTTAACAAAGATGTACAACAATGTTACCGAAGAAGCAAGCTTGCAGAAAACTTTCATAGAAACATGTTTTGGAATAGAGTTGCCACCTACTCCAGAAACTAAATTTAAGTAATATGTAAGTTAAATTGGATATAACAAAACTCTATCAACCGAGATGTATTTCAGACCTTTCAATTCAGAATTATTTGTAAGTAGGGTTGGGTTGCCACATTTTTAAATTTAGTGTTTAATTATCTCTATTAATTAAACAAAAAGATTGAGAAAGAAGAGATGTGTTTTAAACTTTTCAATTCAGAATTATTTGTAGGCAGGGTTGCCACATTTTTTTAAATTTATTACTTAATTATTCCCGTTAACTAAACAAAAAGATTAAGAAAGAAGCAAAGCTTGAAAAACAAAGCTTGCAGAAAACTTTAATATATACTTATTTTTGTATAGAGTTGCCATCTATAGCCACCGAGAGTTTTAGGTTAGACATTTTCTGTTTGCAAAAAGTTTGAAAGGTGGCAACCTTTGTAAAAAATATGGGTAAGCCATCTCAATGCCGGTGTCAGGGATGCTTTGATTTAAGCGAACTTTATAGTAGAGTTGCCAACTCTTACAAAATGCTTCTATAGTTTGCACAAAATACAAAAGCTATTTCAAAAGAAAGATTAAAAACAAACTTTAACTATAACAGGTTGTCATCTTTTTTCTAAATCGAGATGTCCTACAAAATCGAACAGTTACCCAACTCTTATGGCTTGCTTGGTGAAGGACCCCATTGGGATATTGAAACACAGAGTCTATACTTTGTAGACATCGACAATGCCAAACTCTTTCGCTATGATCACCAACAGAATAAAACCTACAGTGCAATAGTTGAGGGTGAAAAATACGCCTCCTTCATTATACCCGTCGAAGGAGAAAGTGGTAAATTCGCTGTGGGTTGTGCGCGCCGTGTCGTGGTTGTTGCTTGGGATGGTGTATCACCCATTGCCACGGTGGCACGTGTTGCCTATGAAGTGCAACCGGGTGAAGAGTTTTCTAAGAATCGTATAAATGATGGAAAAGCTGATCCACGTGGACGCCTCTTTGCTGGTACTCTGTATGCTGAGGAGCTGATGGCGAAGCGTACTGGTGAACTTTATAGATTTGAGAAGGGCAAGCCCATTGCAATGGTTAAGTCGGACATTGGCATTTCAAATGGTTTGGCATGGAATGAGAAAACAAAGAAGATGTATTACATTGATACCAGCGATTTCGAGGTCAAAGAATATGACTACGATTTTGAGACGGGCGCGGCAAGTGAGTATTTATACTATTCCATGCAATGGTAATACATTTGTAATATGCTTGTATTTGTTATACTTATATGTGTAGGTAATCCGATTGTGGTCTTCAAGCACCCCGAACATTGGCCTGACGGCATGACAATTGACTCTGAGGGCAACATTTATATTGCCACATTTACGGGACACACTGTGTATAAGGTCAATCCAAGGTGAGTGAGGAACAATTAAGCAAGTAAGGAAGTTAATAAAGAAACGTATAACTAAGGCACAATGTACCACGAAAGGTACTAGCCCAGTTTCCGATAAACTTGTTCACAAAAAGCTCAGGTGCTGGAATTAACGATAATAAGACAACGATACAGTAACCAACTTTAAGAATGGGCTATTTGTGATAAAGAATAAGACAGGTGGAGGAAAAGACTACAATTCAGTCGCAGGTGATGCCTTTGTATTATATTCGAAGGTTAATCTTCTAGGGTCATACAAGCTCAGGGATTACTGTCGCTTTTTTCTAGCCGTGATTTTTGCTAATCCTCCATAAGAGGATGCCTCTTGCCAACTAGTGTTACACATAGGACTAGGTGTAGGCAATTTACCATTATATTTATCTCTCGATGAACAAAAACTTAATTATGATTACCCCTATTGTATGGCATAAAAGCAAGGAAAACCGTGAAGTTTTTCAGTGCTATATTCCAATAAATATTAAGAGATCTTTCCGCGGTGCGGAAGGCGAATGATGAGCTTTACAGTGACACAAAAGCACTCTTGCGCTAAAATTATTCACTGAAATATTCGCTGGACAGCGAATACATCCACTGCGAAGATTCCACTTACTGTTTTTACTTCGAACCAATTAGAGGGCGGGGAAGAATATACTGGTTTTTTTGCTGAACTCAGTTTTCAAAGTACTCCTCATCAACTGCAATACGCTTATGCCAGCTCTTAGCCCAGCTCTCGAATCATTACTGGAACACTATTATGGTATAGCCAACATTTGTTGTTTTTTTTTGTTAACAATTAGAGCCTTAATATTTTAATGACTGCAAGTACCAGATACCAAATATGACTCAAAAAATGTTTTAAAACTATCTAACTAACTAAAAAACTTAAACTTTTAAAGAATTTTTGAATAAAATGTGCGAGTAGCCTTTTCAAAGATATTCGCTTTATTGGTACATAAAATAATAAAAAAGTGCGTGTAGCGTAGTACACATAACAGAAGTGAAACTTTCAAGGCAGACAAAGAAAGAGGGATAGACTCGAGAGGGAATGAGAGAGAGAGGGAGAGAAAGAATATAAATCGAAATAAATTCACAATATTTGTAGAGAACATAAATAGACAAAATTTACAAAAAACGGAGAAGGGTCGACCGGTGTACGTAAAGCGGACACAAACCGTGGCAACAAGCACTAGCCAGGAAACGGAAATAAGCGCCAAAAAGTAGGCACCAAAAAAAAAACACCAAAAAATTGGGATAAAAAAACGCCTCAAACAGTAGGCACCAAGTAAATATAACGCCGAAAAGTAGGCACCAAAACTATATTTCCTACAAGTTTGCACCAACAAACAAGTGCCAAAAAGTAGGCACTGTTATTGCTCACTAGAAATTAGCAACCAAGGGGAAAAACTTAGTAAAAATAGAATAAAGTGTATCTAAGATATATATAAGGTATAGCTCTCCCTCTCCTTTTTCTCAACGTTATATTATTTTTCTCTCTCGCGGAACGAAAATGCCCAAAACGTTGCATGGCCTTGAAATTTTACTCTCCTAAGAAGTTTCACTTCAAAAATTAGTATTTTTTTTTGTGAGTTAGGCAACAATATTCGATCGATTTATTTTTTAATATTTTACTAGTTTTTGGTACTAATTTTTATATTACTATTACTTTAGTTTTAAGCTATTTTTCCTTTCATTTCGTAATTCATTTTTTTAACACTTTTAAGATTTTCTATTACTTATTTATTTATTTCTTAATTTTTCTTCAGCACTCGTGAAATTCTTTTGGAAATTAAGTTGCCCACGAAGCAAATCACTTCCGTGGCCTTTGGCGGACCTAATTTGGATATTTTATTTGTGACTTCTTCGGCATATTTCGATGAACCAGCGCCAGCTGGAGTTACCTTCATGGTGACTGGCTTGGGAGTTAAGGGACTGCCAATGTCGAAAGTACGAATTTAAATTGAGCCGCATTCATATTTATGAGAAAGTGCATACCAAAACCTAATTTCAATAATGGAATGATTGCTCTGAAGGCGATTATAATTTGAATCAAAATTTGTAATTTTTAATTAGAAATTTCTGTTTTTCTTCTTTTCTTGCCCTAAGCACAACTTTTTATTAGTAGTTCAGCATTTTAATAATAAAAGAGTAGAGAAGTTATTTTAAATTAATAATTAAACAACAAATAAAAGTACATTTGAAACAGAAACAAAATATTTTTTAAATTTTTTTATTCGTTTCACTAATCCAATCAAAACAAAATAACATTTCGAATAAAATAATTATTTACTAAGTTTTTCCCTTTCCATATTAAAAAACTATGGAAAGAAATTGTCCAAATAAGGCACATTTGTCGGCTAAATACAAACTAAGAACATTTAAAAATTAATGCCAAATTGCAGTGCTAAGTTATGAGTGACCGCCAAAGTAGAGATTTCGCTGCTGTTGGTTTGGTTTGTGAAGCAGTATTTCCGCGCAGAGAAAGAAAAACTCGTGTCGATGTAATTCACGTTTTTATTCTAACTGCCGTTTTTGCATTTTTTGTCATAGCCTACTATCTAACGTATAATAAGTACAAAGTTCGTTTTGGCATCGCCTACTATCTAACGTATAATTGTACAAGTTCAAAGTTCCATATAAGTGAACTATAAGAGAGTAGGATTGGTTTGCAGAGTTGTATTTAGAATTCAACAAACGCCCCTTCAAACCAAGCCTGTACATTTAAAAATTCAAGTTTACATTTCAATATTCATTAAGTTACAATTCTCAATATGCTTCTGCTTCCCCAACGCTTTGGTAAGTATGTCGGCTGCATTCTCATTTGTCGGAACATACTCGACCTCAATTTGTCCGCATTCGTGTTTCTCTCGTATATAATGGTATCGAATGTCGATGTGTTTGCTTCGTTTCTGCACCATGGGATTTTTCACCATAAATTGCGCACTCTGGTTGTCACACAAAATCAAAGTAGGGCCTCTTGTATATTCCAGGTAACCCAACTCATTCAACAGACCACGAAGAAAGACTATTTCTTTAGTACCTTGGCATAATGCTATGTACTCAGCTTCCATCGAACTTAACGCAACCACAGACTGCTTTCGCGACTCCCAAGCTATTGCTCCACCAGCCATTGTAACAAAATAACCTGTATAGGACTTCCTATCCAAGCTGTCGCTACCCCAGTCAGCGTCTGTGAAACACACAAAATTCTCAAAATTAGCAGAAAAAGTTAATTTACCATAAGGTGTTTTCTTCAAATATCGAAGAACGTATTTTGCCGCCTGCATGTGCTCTGTATGCGGATGTGAGTTATATTGAGATAACTTTGACACCACATGCGCGATATCCGGACGAGATATGACAGCCAGATACATAAGCCCGCCAATAAGACTTTGGTAGTCCTTCGCCTTCAAGTCACTGCACTGCTTGTCACATTTATGAAGCACCGTGCCTGGAGCCCATGGAGTTGCCGCTGGTTTACAATCTTCCATGCCCCATTGTTGAAGAAGTTGCTCGACATATCGCTTCTGATGTATAGTGATGTCACCTCGATCACCATCCCGTTCAACTTCCATCCCCAAATAAAATGATATCTGCCCGCGATCGACCGCTTCAATGTATTGATTCAACGCTTCTATTATACTTCGCATCTCATGCTTGTTTGAGCATGCCAAGATCATATCGTCTACGTAGAGAGCAATAATGCTAACATTCGCATTACCACGACGAATATAAACCGATGGGTCCGACTTGCACCTTACGAATCCCATCTTCAGCAATATTTGCGTAACTTTCCGGTTCCATTCTCGACCGGCTTGCTTCAGGCCATATAAAGCCTTTTTAAGTCTGCATACCTTATTAACATTTTTCGAATCTCCAAACATGGGTGGCTGACACATATAAACCGTCTCCTCCAAATCGCCGTTCAAGTATGCAGCAACAATGTCTGTGTGGTTAACCAGCAACTTGTGTTTCGCGGCCAATGCCAAAATTAGACGAATTGTTGAATGACGTACCACCGGAGCAAATGTTTCGCAGTAATCCACGTTGTATTTTTGTGCGCAACCCATCGCAACTAGCCTCGCCTTAACCGTTTGAGTGCTAAGCGGCGCAAAACTGACTTTAGAGTTTGTGTCGAAAAATGCTAAGCGGCGCAAAACTGCTGCGCTCGTTAGTGTGCTTTTGATGCTCCGTGAGAGTAATAAGTTAAGAGTAAATATTAAGTTTTTGTGATTTGTTTTGTGCTCTACTTTTCCCTTATCCGTTTGTTTACAATTTGTTATTATTTTGTTTTGTGCTCTACTTTTTTAGTCGTCAAGTACCATTCAAAGAGTGAGTGTCTTCTTATAATTTTTAAAATAAGTTTTTACAGTTATTTTAAATTATTTATCAATAAATAACCATGTCACGTGCTTCTAATTCGAATGATGATTCGATCTCAATTGATTGTATGGAGATTGAAACAACGGACAGTGATGATAGCAGTATAATACTTCACCGAAGAAGAAGATTGAGGATTGTAAGTGAGTCTTCTACTTCAAATTCAAATTCATCTTCAGAAACAGACGACACACCAACTTTCAGCAATTTTCCCTTGACAAAAGTGTTTTCCAAAGCAACAAATAATTTTTTCGAGACTCCGGGACCTAAATGGGCACCTCCTCCTGATGCCAAACCAATAACCTATTTTAATTTATTTTTTACTACGCCATTGCTCGAAACCATCGTAAAGGAAACAAATCGAAATGCTACCCAGTTTTTTGCTTCACATGCAGTTTCTGCCAATTCTCGAATAAAAAAGTGGAAACCGACTACAGTACTCGAAATAAAAGCCTTTATTGCAGTATTACTGGAAATGGGGATTACGAGAAGGCCAACAGTCTATAGTTATTGGACAAAAAATTCCCGATACATACAATGGTTTGGAAAAATGTTTTCAAGGGATCGATTTCAGCTGATTTTGAAGTTTTTTCACTTGGTTGACAATAGTTTATTATTTGAACCAAGCCATCCAAATTATGACCCATGTGGCAGGTTTGATGTGCTTGTCAAACACGCAAATACTGTATTCCAGCGACATTATATACCGAACCAACAATTATCTATCGATGAGTCGTTAGTTGGTACTCACTGCCAAAGTGCCATAAAACAATACATCCCAAACAAAAAACATCATAAATGGGGGATCAAATTTTGGATGCTTTGCGATTCGGTTTCTAAATATTGCTTGGGATTTTACTGCTACAAGGGAGCTAAAAGCACAGACGATAAAGATTCTGTGGAAAAATATGGTCTTGGATTTACAGTAGTGGAAAAATTGCTTTTGATGGGAAATTATCTAAACAAAGGTTACCATTTGTTTACAGATAATTTTTTCATAAGCTTACGTCTGGCCACATCCCTATTGAAACAGAATACATACCTAACTGGAACAATAAGACGCAATCGAAAAGAGATTCCTCCAGAAGCTAAGAAAGCAACCGTAGGAGAAGCCAAATACTTAGCACATAAAGATATTTTGATGTGTTCTTTTAGAGACAAAAAGTCCAAACCAAATCCAGTCATATTGATCTCATCCAATACAGATACTGATAACGTGACGATCAAGAAAAAGAAAAGAAATTTTGAATACGAAAAGGTGAAACCGAGCATGATTGATGACTATAATAAATACATGGGAGGTGTGGATGAGTCGGACAAAATGTTATATGTATATTTGGACGAGCGAAGAACCCTAAAATATTGGAAGAAAGTAGTATTCAATATATTTGGAAGAATGGTGCTGAACTCTTATATTTTATATGTCTCAAATACAACTGTAAAACAAATTGCTCGGCTTCAATTCACATCGGAAATTATCGAAGCTATCGAAAAAGAGTGGATGAATCATAAAAATAGCGTGTCAACACAACCATGCTCATCAACCCAAAAATTTGCTCTGGAAAAATTGCCTGGACGTAGCTTACGCCAGTGCATGGTGTGTAGCAAAACAGGGAGTATTAAGCGATCCCGAATTATTTGCACTCGTTGTAAGAAAGGCCTAAATGCTGTTTGTGCGGCAAAACATACTTGTTGACATATTTTTTTTTATAATTTTTATTTTCAAACACGAAAAAATGAAGAAAATAATTTTGCAATCTTATGTTTATTTTTTTATTTATGTAAAAAAAACATTTTTCTTAATAATAAAAAAAGAATTATGAAAATTAATTCATATTTGTCTGAACTAGAGTGTTTTATTTGAAATAATTATTTTTTCCTTTAAAATCATCAAAACAGGCATAGCACTTTTCGCACACATTTACAAAAATTGCTTAGCACTCAAACGGTTAAACTTCTCAATTGAGCCATCCGGATTACGTTTTATTGCGAAAACCCATTTACAGCCGATAACATTTTTATGAGCTGGTCGATCCACCAAGTCCCATGTTGCGTTCCGCACCAACGATTCATACTCTACTCTCATTGCCTCTTTCCACCTGTCAGCATCTTTAGAGTTTAGCGCCTCACTGACGGTGTTCGGATTTTCAATAACAGAGTTCAGCATCTCCGGACCAGCCTCTGTACAATAGACTTTTCTCGGCCTTCCTACACCTCCTGTACGCACCATTTTTGGCCTGCCTCGCTTCCTCTTGTTATTGTTTACAGCAACAGCCTCCTCGTAATCAGACTCAGTCTCAGCTCTTTCATGTTCTTCATGCTCGCTGCCTTCGTCTTCACGCTCGTCACGTCTGTCTTCGCTTACTAACGCTTCTGCAGCGCTACTCGGTTTTGCTTGAAGTTCAATAAAAAATGTCTCTTCGTTGACATCACTGTCCCTTAAATTTAATTCAAATGAATTTTCGAAGAATATGACATCACGTGCAATTGTGATTTGATTCGTTTGTAAGTTAATTAATCTATAACCTTTCGTAGTTGGGTGATAGCCAACAAACTTTAGCTTAACCCCTTTCGGCAAAAACTTACTACCGCGTGGTCTTGGCCCCTTTTGCAGAACCACTGCATCACAACCAAATGTACGGAAATGTGCAACCGATGGTTTCCGCCCATGCCATTTCTCGTAAGGTGTAACTGCACCTAAAACTTTCGTAGGACACCTGTTTCTAATATATACCGCCGTGCTTACCGCTTCAGCCCACAATGATTGTGGCATTTTAGAAGAGCTTAATAAGCATCGCGCCATTTCCACCAAAGTTCTGTTGGCTCTTTCAGCCACACCGTTTTGCTGAGGGCTGTACGGCACAGTGGTTTGATGCCGAATGCCTTTTTCTCGTAACCACTTTTTAAACTGAGAGTTGACGAATTCTCTCCCATTGTCACTACGAATAGTTTTTATTTTGCGGCCAGTCTGCTTCTCCGCGGTCGCAGCAAAAAGTTTAAACATTTCGAATGCTTCTGATTTTCTTTTTAAAAAATACACTGCATTATATCGCGAGTAATCATCTATAAAGGATATAAAATACGATGCACCGCCAACCGAATTCACACCCATAGGCCCGCACAAGTCCGTATGTACAAGTTCTAATACACTTTTTGTATAAATGCCGCTATATTTCACATAAGGCTTACTATGGATTTTGCATACCGCGCACGTAAAGCATTCAATGTTTTTTGAAATTTTAAAGTTCAAACCATTTACCATATTCATTTTTGAAAGTTTATTTAAATCATTTGTATTTATGTGGCCAAACCGCCTATGCCAATCACTCGCGTCATCACTAACCCCATTTACACAGTCCGCACTTTTGTTCACTAAAACGTTAGCAACATATATGCCATTTTCCAATGCACCAGTAAGAATTGTTTTTTTGTTTTTGTTTTGCATTATGGCATTATTTTCTGTAAATGTGATGACATTTCCACTCTCTGCAGCTTTAGCGATTGAAAAAAAATTGGAATGTAGATCAGGTACATACCAAACGTCTCTCAAATTAACAGTTGTGTACTTTGTTTTCAGATTAACCGTGCCCTTTCCGCGTGCATAAACGCAAGCACCTGAAGCTAAAACTATTCTATGTTTCACACAAACAAGAGAACTAAACAATTTTGCATCTTTGCACATGTGAGACGTTGCGCCACTGTCGATTATCCAAGTCTCTCTTAAATTCTCCTCTTTCTCTACTAACGACCAAGCTTTATCATCTACGAGTGAATTATTAGATTGAAAACTGCACTGAGAACGTATATGACCTCTCCGTCCACACTTAAAGCACTTTATATTGTTGTTGTTGTACCTGCTGGAAGTTGTGCTTTCGTTCGCTGTTCCATTTTCCTTTTGTCTTGTTCTGCTGCTGTTACCGCTGCCAGCGCCTCTGCCGCTACCTACACCAACCTCACTCCTTACGCCTCTGCCTCCGCTGCTTTTATTTCGAAAAAATCCAACGCGTCTTTTCGATTCGTTTGCCGAAAAAGCCGTTTCTGCGCTACTGCATTTGTCGTCGTGCCTTTGCTCCTCTTCCAGAATCTTCGCGACGAGATTATCCAATTTCGGCAATGCGTCCCTGCTCTCGATTGCCACCACAAAATTCTCCATTTCGTCTGGTAATGAGCAAAGCAACAAAATTGATAAAAAGTCGTCCTCCATGGATATGCCAACTTCTTTTAAGTCATCTACAATACAGCAGAACTCCTTCAATTGAGCTGAAAACTTCTCGCTGCTTCTGAATTGAAATCGGATCAGTTTTTTAAATAGGTTCACTTTCCTACACGCTGTATCTGCCTTGTAGAGCGCGTTCAACGTGTCCCATGCACTTTTTGCTGTGGTACAGTTTTTAATATGTATCAGTTCACTTGTCTTGACGCTCAACGTTATAGTAGCGAGAGCCTTTCTGTCGCATACTATCCAGATGGTCTTTCCAGGCTCGTCCTCCGGACACTTATCAACGACTGCACTCCACAAATCTAGAGTAATCAGTAAACTCTTTAATTGAATACACCAAGTGGTATAATTTTCCCCACTTAATTTTTCGATGTTGGCTAAAGCGTTAGCCATTTTACCGCGACTATTGCTTTTAACACCGGATAAGCAAATCAACCGAATTATTACAACTTCTATTTATGTATGTTGACCGTGAACTTAGAAACCCAAATCGATACCTGGGCCCATAACCATTTGAAGCAGTATTTCCGCGCAGAGAAAGAAAAACTCGTGTCGATGTAATTCACGTTTTTATTCTAACTGCCGTTTTTGCATTTTTTGTCATAGCCTACTATCTAACGTATAATAAGTACAAAGTTCGTTTTGGCATCGCCTACTATCTAACGTATAATTGTACAAGTTCAAAGTTCCATATAAGTGAACTATAAGAGAGTAGGATTGGTTTGCAGAGTTGTATTTAGAATTCAACAGTTTGGTAAAATAAAATTTTACGCTTTGATTCAATTTAGATGAAATGTAGAGGTCGCGATTAAAAGTAATACAGATTGCGTGGTTTATATGGCGATTAAAATACTCAAGTTTTGTTTTAACTTCATTTTCAGGAACTTCTTAAACAAATTCCCAATAAAAGTTAAAGAATGAAAATAATCAGCTGCTGAGTGTTGCGTTTATTGGTTGAAGAGGTGGTGATTCATCTAGCATCCAACTAGCGCTCCGCACCGTTTTGTTGCCACATCCTCGTTACCAACTTGAAGAGCTGAGTGCGGAAAGAAATGGCTTTTAATCGGCAATTTGGTCTCACTTAAACATTCTCTGTAGGGAAAGGTAATGAATATTGCAGATCAGACTAGCTACTGTTAGTGAGTAGTCCAATTTGTTTGCTATATGCAATTAATAAACCGACACATGCCCGTACGGCTGCTCTTGTAACAGTCCTGAGTAAATTTAGTTTTTTTAATTTAATTAAACTTT
>JAYXIM010010908.1:0-13969 GCA_037575425.1 Anastrepha fraterculus | reverse complement strand
TAAGCTTATTAAAAAAGAGACAAATGCGGACTCTCTTAGGCATATAAACTTTAAGTTAGGTGTTAGTGAACATAACTATGATAAATTGCTTAAGCCTGAGATTTGGCCTGCTAATGTATCCATTCGTCCTTTTAATTTTTTAAGCAAGCAAATAAATCAACCGCCGCAGAATTAGTTGTCTGTGCTAGGCCTAATAATCGAAATAATAGTCGAATTAAGATTTATTATGAAAATGCGTCCGGCATGCGTACTAAGGCAGAGCATGTACACTCCCTTAGTTCGCAATTAGATTATGACATATTCGTTCTTGTTGAGACCTGGCTAAATGCAAGTTTTTATAACAATGAATTCTTTGACCCGAACCTATTTAACGTTTTTCGCAAAGACAGAGACGCTGCAAAAACAGGGTGCTTGCGCGGGGGTGGTATTCTTATTGCTATCAGGTGTCACGTAAACGCATTTTTGTGCCCCCTCATGAACGGTGACTCTCTACTGGATCAGATCTGCGTCTGCATAAGTAGTCCCAACTCACAAGGCTCCTTATATCTGATTGCCTCGTATTTGCCGCCTGAAAGTTCATACGAGCTGTACAAAGCGCATGTTGACAACATAGTATATCTTGTCCTAAATAATTTAAATGACAATAATTTATGTGTGTTAGGTGATTTCAACTTAAGTAAAATAAATTGGTGTGCTAGTGCCTCTAACTCTATTCTCATACCAAACAATGTAACTGCTAACCATGAATTATATCTTATTGATAACACTGTGGTACAAAAAAAAAAGTTGCAAAAAAACTTTGGATCGGACATGGTGAGGGTTGTAGCTTATGAAAAACTGAAAAGAATGGTATAAGAGAAATTTCCAATACACCCTCAAAATCTCATTTTATGGCCATAAAACCGTTTTTCAGTAGGTTGATGTGAAGAATAACTCCTAACTTCGCCAATTTCCATCCGATTTCGAATTTGCTTTTTTAGTTCGAAAGAACAAAAACAAGCCTTTTTGACAGTGTGTTAACATTTTTTCTGAAATGACAACTGACGAGACTGTAGACGGAAGTATTTGGAATTTTTTTATTTTTTCTCTATTTTTTCGACTTTGACATAATTTTTACGATATTATCCGATATTGAGGATTTTATTTAGTACACTACTGTTATAGTAAATTTAATTTTGCGTCGAATGAGCTATATTTGACTGTAATTGAATTAAAATTAATAGAGTTGTGTGGGTTTTAAGATTTTTTCTTTTTTTTTTACTAATTTGGAATGTTGGTATAGCTTACGCTAAATGGGAATAAGGACGTGTTTTGATGCGTTATTATAGATACGTAATATTTATTGGAGTGTATATGTATACATAAGAGTACACTGTACTGCATACAACAGAACTGGTTAGAACTTACGAAAATATCTGACATATTATAGCACTTTTTTTCAATAGAAATATGAAAAAGCTCCCAAGTGTACCAAAGTTCACACTGTACATTGATTAACAAAAGAAGTTTGTTATTATAATTTAACCTTATTAAAACGTCAAAGTTTTATTGTTTGTTTCATTGAAATTCAAAAGATATAAATCAAAACGTTGCCAGAAAAGTCAAATTTCTCAATATTCTCCGACGATATGGCATCATCAGCCTTATCATAAGCCAGATGATTGTTATTTTTGTAAAACGGACGTAAACGGTCATCATTATAAAACTCGAAAGCACATAAAGTATGCTGATGTTGCAACTGTTAAGAACCCCGTAGTCTTGGACGATATGATTGACTCAACTGCAGGTCATGAACTGAAGGAAGTTCAACTCATTGCTGATGATGATCAAACTGATAACAATAAACCTGATGATGAAGAGTACTTTCCGTCTGGTTCTAAGTCTTCAGAACGAGACATTGTATCAAATTCAGATTTTCAGGATCTTTCTCGTGATTTACATACTTCTATCGGGAAGACAATCTGAAACGCTCGCTTCTCGATTTAAACAATGGAATTTAGTTGATGACGACTTCAGATGAATGATGATGATCGAACTTCTAACAGAGAAGTATTCAAAACTGATGAAGAAATGATAAATGTACCGTACCATACTAAACTCCAAAGGGCCGTTGCCAATGCACTTTTAAGTTTGGAACCAGTGCCGTTGTGTACTGCACCGTACCATACCGTACAGTGCTGCACTGCACAATACTCCAATAAATATTATGCGTTTATAATGACACTTGTTATTATTTTCATGCTTCGAAACGCATACCAAATCTCGTAGTAAAAAAAAAGAAAAAATCTTAAAACCCACACAACTCTATTAATTTTAATTCAATTACAGTAAAATATAGCTCATTCGACGCAAAATTAAATTTACTATAACAGCAGTGTACTAAAAAAAATCCTCAATATCGGATAATATCGTAAAAATTATGTCAAAGTTGAAAAAATAGAGAAAAAATAAAAAAATTCCAAATACTTCCGTCTACAGTCTCGTCAGTTGTCATTTCAGAAAAATTGTCAACACACTGTCAAAAAGGCTTGTTTTTGTTCTTTCGAACTAAAAAAACAAATTCGAAATCGGATGGAAATTGGCGAAGTTAGGAGTGATTGTTCACATCAACCTACTGAAAAACGGTTTTATGGCCATAAAATGAGATTTTGAGGGTGTATTGGAAATTTCTCCTATACCATTCTTTTCAGTTTTTCATAAGCTACAGCCCTCACCATGTCCGATCCAAAGTTTTTTTGCAAATTTTTTTTTTGTACCACAGTGTAATATTCTTAGTCTTAATTTATTTCAAATTAATAATTTTGTTAATTCTCTGAATAGAATCTTAGACCTCATATTTGTAAGTGATAACATAAACTACGAGATCAATGAATGTTTGAATTCCATAACTCCAAAAGGTAAGCATCATTTACCCTTAGTGCTCAAAATCGACTTTTATACTTTTGCTACAACTGCATCTGATGTCAGGCAATCATTCAATTATTCTTTATGCGATTTTGTCAATTTCAATGACTTATTACTTGACATTAATTGGGATAATTTATTTGCTGAACTCGACACATCTAGTAGTTTTTCTGCGTTTAAGTCCATTTTGTCTAAACTCTGTTTAGATAACATTCCGCTCAGAAAGAAAAAGCCCTATAAATTGCCCTGGTATTCTAGGTCTCTGAAAAAGCTTAAAAATCTTAAAAATAATTACTTCAAGAAGTTTAAATCTACGAAGAATCATTTGTATTTCGTTAAATATAAGCAAGCGTTAAAGGATTTCAACGATTTAAATAAATCTCTCTATAACAGCTATATTACCAATATAGAGTTAAACATTAAAGCGAATCCCAAAATCTTCTGGAAATACATAAAATCTAGAAGGAGTAGTGCCAGTGTTCCCACTGGTATGTTTTTCGATAATAGTCAAGCGCGAACCCCAACTGAAACGGCAAACTTGTTTGCTGAATTTTTTAAATCCAATTTTGCTGACGACGAACTTGATTGCCCATCCGACTTTTCTTCTGACTTAGATTATGCCCTGAACTTTGGAGGTCTTTGCCTCTCTTCTGAGGATATTAGTAATGCTTTAACTAAATTGAAATCATCCTCTCAAACTGATGCTGATGGACTTTCAGCAGTTTTGATAAAAAACTGTCCGGCTTCGTCTATCCCCTGAAAATTATTTTCAACAAATCTTTATCGTCGGGGTGTTTCATTGACGCATGGAAACTCTCTTTCATTACGCCCTTCTTTAAGAGTGGCAATAAAAATGACGTTAGAAATTATAGACCTATCTCTAAGCTGTCGACTATCTCCAAAATTTTTGAGCATACGGTCTATGCAAAGCTGAGTTTTGCCGTTAAATCTTTAATTTGCCCTAATCAGCATGGGTTTATTGCTAACAGATCTACAGTATCTAATCTGGCCGTTTTTAGTGAATACTGCATTGATTCTTTCTCCGCTGGCTTCCAGGTCGACTGTATTTACACCGACTTTTCGAAAGCCTTCGACAAAGTTTCTCATAGAATCTTAGTTAAAAAATTAGCTAGTCTTGGCTTTCATTCTACATTTCTGCAATGGATAAACTCTTATTTGAGCAATAGACGCTGTGTTGTAACAATCGATGGTATTTCATCTACTTCCTTTGCTGCCATCTCAGGTGTTCCGCAGGGAAGTATCTTGGGACCGCTTTTATTTGTGTTATTTATTAATGACATCAAAAGTTGTTTCACATTTGCTAAATTTTTACTTTATGCTGATGACCTTAAGATCTTCTCAGCGATCAAGACGCAAGAGGATGCCATTAAACTTCAAGCCGATATGAATAGGCTTTATTTCTGGTTCCAGAATTCACGACTTTCGCTGAACTTATCTAAGTGCTTCCAAATATCTTACTCTAAAACATCTAATATTTTGTGCACTAAGTACAGGATCTCGGCATGTGTCCTGCAGTGTGTTAGTGAGTTTAAGGACCTTGGCGTCATCTTCGATAACAAATTCTCTTTTAATAACCATATAAATTATATTACTTCTAAATCTTTTTCGATGCTGGGCTTCGTCAGACGGAACGCCACTAAGTTCTCTGATCCCTATACCATTAAGTTACTGTATACATCTTTTGTTAGATCTCACTTAGAATATGCAGCTTTTATTTGGAGACCTTGTAGTCAGCAAGCTATTAATAGAATCGAACGTGTGCAAAAAATATTTCTCAAATATGCCCTTCGGTCCCTGAATTTTATTGATCCCATGCCATCATATTCTGCTCGTCTCATGCCCCTAAGTCTCAAGTCCCTAGAGATTCGTAGGACTATACTGTGTCTGTATTTTACTCATAATATTATTACTGGAGTAATTGATTGTCCCTACTTATTGGAAAGAATTCGATTTAATGTTCCCCAGCGATCTCTTAGGAACTTCTACCCTTATTATGGGGGTAACTTTAAAACTACGTATGCCAGCAATGCTCCCATTACTCGTGCTTTACGGGAATTAAATGCCGTTCATAATGATGTTCTTCTTGATTTCTCGCTTTCAAGAACAGCACTTTTAAATCTTTTGAATTCTATATTATAGTTAGTTAGTAGCTAGTATAGTTTTTAAATACATATAATATATTTGTAGCTTAATCTAAGCAACTTTTGTATCATAGTCTGTAAGGATTGTAATTCATAGACTTAAATAAATAAATAAATAAATATAAATAAATATTTTGTTCCATACGTAATTGAGCCACACCAATATTATCATAATAAAGAGAAATGACAATAATTTCTTAAAAAAATTGTATTTTATTCAAAATCAATACCGGCCCTTGAAACTTAACCACCCTTTATATAAAAATGCATGCTTGTCTGTATGTCATCGATGAACTCAAAAAGTACTGGACCGATTATTATAAAAATTAGTATATATTGGGTGGGGAAAAAGTAATGTCGTATTTTGTCTATTGAGCGCGACATTTAAACATATCTTGCGTAGTACTTATTGCATCGGGTCACACTAAACGGCGATTTGAAGACGAAAATCTGTACTACAAGTGTCTCCTTGACAGTGTTGTGATCGTACGTTTCAGTCTTAAGTTAGAGTTCACCAAGCAAGAAATTCGTCATATTTTACGTTTTTACTACCTTAGAGTTAAAAATGCAACGCAGGCGGCGTCAAACATTTGTGAAGTTTATGGGCCTGATACTATAACGATTCGCATAGCACAGCGTTGGTTCGATCGATTTCGTTCTGGTGTAGTAGATGTCGAAGATGCCCCCGTCCCGGTAGGCCAATCGTCGTAGAGACTGATAAAATCGTTGAAATTATCCAAAGAGACCGGCATGTGAGCATTCGCTTGATTAGTCAGGAACTAAGTGTAGACCACAAAACCGTTTGGAACTAGCTGAAAAAAAGCTGAATGTTTGGGTGCCACACGTGTTGACGCAAAAAAATCTCTTGCACCGAATCAACGCTTCCGATTCTCTGCTAAAACGGAACGAACTTGACTCATTTTCGAAGCGGATGGTGACTGGTGATGAAAAGTGGATCACGTACGACAACGCCAAGTGAAAAAGATCGTGGTCGAGAAGCGGCGAGCCCTAATTGACCGCCAGGAAGGTTTTGCTGTATGTTTGGTCGGATTGGAAGGGAATTATCCACTATGAGCTGCTCAACTATGGCCAGACCCTTAATTCGGTCCTCTACTGTGAGCAACTTGACCGTTTGAAGCAGGCGATTGACCAGAAGCGGCGAGAATTGGTCAATAGGAATGGTGTTGTGTTCCGCCAGGACAACGCTCGTCCTCACACATCTGTGATGACCCGCCAGAAGCTACGGGAGCTCGGATGGGATGTGCTATCGCACCCACCATATAGTCCGGACCTGGCACCAAGTGACAAAACGCTCTTGGTGATACCAAGTTGGCCTCAAAAGAGGCTTGCGAAAACTGGTTGTCTGAGTTTTTTGCAAATAAGGAGGGTAGGTTTTATAAAGGGGGGATAGTGAAGTTGCCTTCTAAATGGCAACAAGTTTGCGAACAAAACGGGGCATATTGGACTTGAATCGGATAATTCTAAGTACGTTAAATAAAGCGTCAAATTTCGATCACAAATGCCACATTTCTTTTTCCCCAACCCAATATATTGACTTCTTCATTTTAAATAATTTTAATGAAAATCAGGGAAAATATGGCCGTTTACAGGCATCTGTCCCCTTAAGAGGTTTAAAACTTTGATGAACATTTTCCAATATTTTTTGTTTTTAGTTCATCATAAAGCTTGCAACTCTAATTTATATAAATTTTATAGTAGATTGCATTAAATTTTCACGCAACAAAATTTTGAGCTAAATAAGAAACAAACAAATTGGCAAAAATTCTCAAGCACTCTCTCTCTGCTGTAGTTATGAAACGCACTGTATGTACTTGTGTATAGTTGATTTATATGTATGTATGTATGCACCTAAAGCTATTCATATCAGAAGCACTTACAATGCACACGCTTGCAAGATATAAGGTTTCCAGCTATTGCAGCTTAACAACGGTGAATTGTGTTGTTGAAGTTGTAATTCCCTGCCAACATTATTTACATTTTAATATTTGCTCAAGGCAATGTGATGGTTTCGTTATTATTTCTTATACTATTTCATGTTTTATTTCTTCTTATACTGCTCACAATTACCGTATTGCATTGCTACTTCTTACTTACTTGTAAGTTGCTCGCCTGCACTGATGATAGCCGCAACCAGTGTTTGTTCAACATGGCGTATACGTAACATTTTGCAACGCATGTTATTTTTGGAATACTGACAGTACTCTGGTAGGAATGATTGCAATTTAATTGATGCAAACTTTCTAACGAATTTCATGAATTAGATAACCAGCAGCAGCACTTAACTTAATTAGCCCTGCGCTGCAACTTTTGCTTGAGTGCTTGAATGCTTGACACCTTCAAAGGAAGTGTTCGTATGTTTGTGTGTATACGACTATAAGCATACGAGTATAAGATATCACAGGCGTGTGTATATTCATTTTACAACGGTAGTGCATGCATTCATTTATCTCAAACAGTTAAATAAAAGAAAAACATCTAAGTTGCTTTCAGGTTTTCTGTTCAAATGCAGATTCCTGGTCCTGCCAGTGCATGAATCAGATATGAGTTAAATCAATAACGACTGCAGATACATATTTCCGCTTATTTAGCACAAAAATTTAGTACTTTTGTAGAAAAATATTTTAGTAAATACAGTCAGCCCCACCTTATTTGATACAGATACGATTTTTTTTAATTTTTTTGTGTTCCATATTTCACAATATTTTGCGCAAATGGAAAAACAGAGTATGCAGATATTTTTTTTATCATGTTTTATTTCATTTCTCAACACCAAAAGTACAAAAAAATGTTCCCTCATTTCATAGAAATGCACAAAAAAAAAACAGCACGCAAAGAATTCACGCCGCCGCTTAAATGATACAGTTAAGCAGGAGCAATTATTTATTTCTAGTTTTTCCCCATTTCACGGCATTCAGTACTTTGTTGTTCCTTTATTATCAACTACAGCTTGAAGTCTACGTACAAGTAACAAATAAAGTGTGAGTGACTGTGTTTACTTCTCTTTTTGCAGTGAAGCTTCGTAGGCGCCAATGGACGAGTGAGAATGGAGAGTAAAATTTCAAGGTCATGCAACGTTTTGGGCATTTTCGTTCCCCGAGAGAGAAAAAAGATATATCGTAGAGGAAAAGGAGAGAGAGCTATACCTTATATAACGGGTGATTTTTTAGCTATTATCTTTTTAAACAGTTGGTGTAAACAGCTGACGCACGTTTCGTGTTTCGTTTCACTGTCAAACATCTTCAGTTTGGTCTATAATTTAACCATGAATCGTCCTACAAACGGCCAAGGCTTGCAAATCATCGAATTTTATTATAAAAATGCGTATTCCGTTAAGAAAGTTTATCGCGCGCTTCTTCCATTTTATGGTCAGTTTAATCGACCCACTGAAGCGGGTATTCGAGCTATTGTGACTAAATTTAGAACCAAATTTACATTATTGGACATCAAACCACCAACAGTGCAACCTGAAGAAAATATCGCAGCTGTATCGGCCAGTGTTAATGATGACCATCAATTCTCGATTCGTCGCCGTTCGCCTTTCGCAGCAATTGAGCCTCTGTTACTCAACAACGTGGACAATTTTGCGAAAGGATTTAGGTGTGAAGCCTTTTAAAATACAGCTGGTGCAAGAATTGAAGCCGAACGACCTACCACAGCTGTTATCAACGAAACATTTTTCAATCATCTTACAAAGGGTTACCAGTTTAGAGGTATCGGGATTTTGAATTGAAATAAAAAAAACGTAAATTTAATTTTGTGTAGAACCATTAATGACATTTATATTTTAAAGATAATCCCTTTTAAATGTGGGCCGCAAATGCGCCGTAATTCGGTCATCCGTAAACACCAATTTTGAATAACTCGCTGGAGGACTTCGGTTGGTATCTTGTGAACAACTTAAGTAATGTTGGCTTCCAATGCCTCAATCGAAGCTGGTGTATCCACAAAGCATTTCGAATTTACAACCCCGACAAATAGAAGTCCAAAGATATCACACGACCTTGGTGGCCAATGCACTGATCCGAGACGAGAGATAAATTGAGCACCAAAACGACGACGCAACAAATGGATTTGCTTCACGGGCGTTATGGCAAGTAGCGCCGTCCGCCGTCTTCTTGGAACCAAATATTTTGGAGATCACGGGCTTCAATTTTCGGAATGGAAAAGTCGTTTATCATGCACAATAGCGTTCGCCATTCACTGTTACATTGGCGCCAGCCTCGTCTTTGCAAAAATATGTTCCGATGATTCCTCCAGCCCATAGGTAGCATCGAACAGTTGTTTTCAATGGATGTAATGGCTTTTCTTTAATGGCTTCGGGTTTCTCTTAAGCTCCAATATGGAAATTTTGCTTACTGACGTAGCCATTAAGCCAAAAATGGGGCCTCATCGCTGAGCACCATAAGTTGGGCTGAGCGCGCGATGAACACTTTACAGAGAGCGCCGATTTTCGTAATACAATTTTACGATTTGGAAACCTTGCCGAGGCGTAAGTTTTTCTATGATGAAATTGCAATGAATACTGAAAAAAATGTTGCATTTAGTTTGACGTAGTCATGCGTCATCTGTCAAGGAATCTCCATTGGAAAAAGTACTTCGAATCTCATCACTCTTTACATCTTATAGACTCACTAAAGCACAACAAAAATTTCTGTTTGTCCATAAGAAGTTTCACATGAAATTAATGTCACTTTCCACACATAAATCCACATAATTTATTAATCGAATTCTTACAAAGACAAATGAGCTTAAACGAAAACTCTCTATATTCAGCTTCTGCCTACAAGTCTCGGCCACTAAGTGCATGAGTACATACATAAGTGCATAATCCAGTATTCACTTTCCATTTGGCAACTACCTATGGCCGACCTCTGACCAAACATGCAAACAAACTCGTACAATGCATTTGCGACATTGTTGTCTTACTTCTTACTGATTAAACTCTGCACTATTTGATTAGATCAGTCGATTGACACAATTGCACGCACAGAGTATAAATACAAGGACTTATAGGCAATTATTGGTCTCACTCAATTTCTGCTTAATGCCTAGGATTTGTGAAAGTGTGGTAGTGAAACTGAGACCTGAGAGAGAAATAGGAAATTTTCTAATACGCAACAACCAGGCATCCAAATGATGGCAGAATGGCCGATTAATATTTGATTTATTGCGCTGAAATTAATTTGCTTTTGCATTAGAATGGAATTGTATTCTTGCTATCTCTTCGAATAAGAGCAACATAGAATAGAAGAAGATAAGTGAAAACTTCTAAGTATTTGCATAGAGGTTAATTACTCATATAAAATTAGTTGACATTAATTGACACAAATTCGTATGTGTAATAGCAACATCAGATCAGTAATTGAAAGTATGGCATTAGTCGAGTGGAAAGTGTGTAGTTTCATACATTTCGTTCTTTTTTTTTTTTGTGTTTGTGACACAAGTAGATGCACTGGCAAATCAGTAGTCGCAAAAGGATACTTGAAAGTGATTAATGAAAATTCGACAAGACAATACTGATGATTGGAATTGATTACTTTAGATGTTCTGGCATAATTATTTGTATAAAATTAAGTCTGCAGGTTGCAAATGAAATGAGGTGAGAGATAAATTTGATTATAAAATTGTTGTTGTTGTTCAAGTTCTTTATTTCATATTCAATTGAAATAATTACAATGGCATAATATTGGGTATGGAAATAAGTTTCCGTACTTTCTTAGCCAAAGTTACAAATGATTTAAGGGGTCCCGGGGGTCTAGAGCTCGATTTTTTTTATTTTCAAGAATTTATTTTTTTATTTTACAATAAAAAATATTTAAATATCGGTTTTCATTTACATATCAAAAAAAGAAAATTTTCTTTTCGCTCTTTTTAATAAAAAAAAATAAAAAAAATATTCCAAAAAATTTATTCAAAAAAATTTTTATAAAAAAAACACATTTTTAATTTAGAACTTTCAAACAATAAAATATATTTTTTTTTATTTTGATGTATTATAAAAAATATTTTTTTTTTTAATTTATTATTAAATTATTTTTTTTAATTTTGGAACGATGTTTAAATTTGTGTTTGTCAACATTTTTATCAAACAAACTACATTTTTCTCGAACTTTTTTATCAACAAAAAGAAATAAATTTTCGAAAAATTTGTTATCAAAAAAAATAAAAAAGAATTTTCAAAAAATTTGTATAAAACAATCAAAAAGAACAATTTTTTTGTAATTTATTTTGAATTATTTTTTTAAATTTTTAGAACGATGTTTTAATTTTGGGTATCAACATTTTTATCAAAAAAATAAAAAAATTTTTCGAACTTTTTTATCAAAAAAATAAAAAAAAAATCCAAAAAATTGTTTCCAAAAATTTTTTATTATAAAAATAAAAAAGAATTTTCAAAATATAAGAAATATTTTT
Organism: Anastrepha fraterculus; assembly: GCA_037575425.1. NCBI lineage: Eukaryota > Metazoa > Arthropoda > Insecta > Diptera > Tephritidae > Anastrepha > Anastrepha fraterculus. Next base: position 2,468 of record JAYXIM010010908.1, on the reverse strand, counting down.
TTATTGTTTTTTATGTTTTTATTTTTTTTTTTTATTATAAAAAATATTTTTTTTTTATTTATTATTAAATAATTTTTTTGAATTTTTGGAACGATGTTTAAATTTGTTTTGTCAACATTTCCAAAAATTGTTCATCAAAAAATAAAAAATAAAATAAAAAAAAATATTTAATAAAAAAATTTAAAAAATTTTTTTTTTTTTTTAATTTATTATTGAACAGACTTTTTTTAATGTTTGGAAAACAAAAAAATATTTTTTTAATAAAAATTTTATTAATCTTTTTGATAAACATTTTTTGAAATTTTTTTATATTATACCTTAAAAAACATTTTACTGCATTGTTTTTTCGCAATTGTTCATAAAAAAATAAAAACGATATTTCCATGCATCTACCCGCCTTCGCTCGAATCAGGCTTGAGGTCTTTGGCGCTGATCTGTTAAGAAGCGACCACCTTGGCTCCCTGGCACCACAAGATCTACTCAGATTTCTTCGGAGGTCCAGTAGATTTAAATAAAATTAAAAAGGGAACCCCTCAAGTGCAGTACAATGGACTTAAATGTGGCTGAGTGATGTACTTGCTAGTCTATCCCGACAAAACAAAAAAACAACTCATCACTAAAATTTAAGGCTACGTTTTTGAGCTGCTCGCATTAACATTTTGACCAGTTTTGTCTAAATTCTTTTTTTAATGATAGAAAATATTTTTCCAATAGCGGTCGCTCCATGACAGGCAATGGCAAACCACTGAGTGTACTTCTGCAGGAAAAAGCTTCGCAAATAGGAGAAGGAACTGTGACAAACACCCCATAGAGGGTGTCAACGCCATTTATATATTTATCATAAATTATGGACACCTCGCTTAAGCAGACACTTTTTTATCACATATCACAAATTCTTAGGAATTTATTAAAAAAAATTTTCTTGTGCGGACAAGCCTCTCATAAGCGCACACATTTTTCAGTCCATAGGTGCCCGCTTAAAAGAGAGTGCACTGTCCAGCAAAAATCATATGAATCAAATTTTATGTAATAATTAGAAAAAATCTATAAAATGTGCAAACCAGTTCCACGATTGTTAATTAAAACTTTTAACGGAATTATAGGTCCGAATGATAATTTTCAATAAATTTTGTTTGTTTATCAATTGCTTTATTTTACAAAAACAACAACATAGCATTAATACATCAGGTTTCGACTTGAATTTAGCAAAATTTCCAAAAAAACGTATTAATTTTAAAATTTATCGCTGTTTGTGTGGAGCCCGTTTCTCCTGAAGTCCCTTGCGGTGATCATCACAAGTCCTTGGAGATTCATCACAAAATTCATCTTTTCATTACTAACAATATGGCGGCCTCAAGAAATTTTTTTCAGATTTTCGAGAAATAAACCGACAAATATATTAATTAAAAAAAAATTGAACTTTTTGAAAAAAAATCCTTCGCTGAAACACGAGTTTTTCATGTTTTTCAAAAGCAGTATCAATTTTATTAAAATTTACCAAGCGGTTTTTAAGTCATAGTGATCACTAGTTCAAAAAACTTAGTTTTGATTAGTTTGCTATCTGTTCCGGAGCGCCCGAGCGCCCTTTATTAACTGTTGAATAACTCGAAAAGTATTTGTCGGATTCGCTTCAAATTTTCACGAAATTAATTTCAAATTTTTAAGATATTATACTTTAAGAAAAAGCAAAAATAAAAATTTTATTTTTTTGAAAATTCTGACTACCCCTAACATGTTTGCTGTACTAAAAAATTCCGTTGATATTTTTTTTTAATTTTTTCCTGGACGATTTTTATGCATTTTCCCAAAATAATAACTGCACGCACTTTTGTTTTTTAGCTGGAGAAAATGCACAATACCGTCAACAAAAAAAAAATATAAAAAATCAACGTTTTCTTCGAAATAGACTTGGGAAAATAGCCCCATTGGTTTTTGAGCAACTTCAATGCTAACCTTTTATTATAATAAACTTTAATAGACCGTAAAAGAGTCTAAAGTATATAAAGGTAGAAATCGCTTTTTTACATTTTTTTCATATCAGCGGCATTCATAATCGGATCTTAAGTGTGATAAATAAATGCTTTTGTTTCAAGTGGAACATTTTTTTTTTTGTTTTTTTTTTGTCGAAGGATCATGGACCTCGCGTAAGCTGCTCTAGTACGTACCCAGTACGTAGCACTCAGTTCTTACCACACGAAAGGCTCCACATTCCAGCCAAAACTATGTTTTTTTTTTTTTAAATTTAGTTGCAATAATTCTTTACACTCAGGAAAACGCTTTTCTTGTGCGATGGTAACGTCGATGATGAAATTTTTTCGTGAACTGTATATCCCATTTGTATTATTTTTCAAAAATTTGCAAAAACATTTTGTTGTATGATCGTAGAAAAATCTTTAAAAAAATCAGGTGAATATTCGCCTAAAACTAATTTAGGTGAATATTCAACAAGCTCGCGTGGACCAGTGTGA
>JAYXIM010010876.1:0-18781 GCA_037575425.1 Anastrepha fraterculus | reverse complement strand
CTTCAAAGACGATGATGTTAATGTTGACGACCGTTCGCGTGAAGGAAGGCCAAAAACCTTCGAAGACGCTGAATTGGAGGCATTGCTCAATGAGGATCTATGTCAACGCAAGAAGAGCTTGCTTCAGTATTAGGAGTTACCCCCCAGTCCATTTCCAAGCGATTGCAAGCTTTGGGAATGATTCAGGGGACTTGGGTTCCTTATGAGTTAAAACCAAGGGATGTTGAACGTCGTTTTTTCGACGTTTCGCCTGTGAACAACTGCTCCAGCGGCAAAAAAGGAAGGGTTTTCTTCATCGCATCGTCACGGGTGATGAAAAATGGATTCATTACAGCAATCCAAAGAAAAGAAAGTCATGGGGACTGCCCGGTCATGCTTCTACGTCGTCGTCTCAGCCGACGCTGCGAAGGTTATGCTATGTATTTGGTGGGACCAAGTTGGTGGTATTTATTATGAACTGTTAAATCCAAGCGAAACCATCACTGGGGATCGGTATCGACTTCAATTGATGGGATTGAGCCGAGCACTACGCGGAGAAGCATGAAAAAGTGATTCTACTGCATGACATCGCTCGGCCTCGCGTTTCCAAACCCATTAAAACCTACCTGGAGACACTGAAATGGAAAATCCTACCCCACACGCCATATTCTCCAGATATTACGCCGACCGATTATCACCTGCTCCGATCGATGGCACATGGCCTAGCTGAACAGCAGTTCCATTCATATGAAGACATCAAAAAATGGCCCTATCCGGTGCTTGATCCGTGGATAGCCTCAAAAGATGAACAGTTTTACCGCGACGGTATACGAGATCTACCAGAAAGATGGGAAGAAGTAGTAGCCAGCGATAGGCAGTACTTTCAATGATTCACTTGCAACCATTTTTTCAGAATAAAGTTGTATTTTCATCAAAAAGAACTTAGTTGCGCACCTAAAACTATTTTTGCTTTTTTACCAGCATATTAAAAAGTAATCAAGTTAGAGGATTTTTTTATGATCGGAAAGTACCGGGAATGTTTAAATAAAATAAAACAGAGTTAAATTTCAGGCAAATTTATTTTATCTCCTTGAAAATATGACCCGTCTGAAGCAACACATATGCACCAACCTTTAACCCAGTCCTCCATGCACCACTGGTAGGCCGATGAAGGGATGACCTTCAGTTCCTTCGTCGCATTCTCTTTGATCTACTCTATCTACTGAAATCTCCTTCCACGATGTGGTAACTTCAGCTTGGGAAACAAAAAGAAGTCGCACGGGGTCATATCAGGTGAATACGGTGCTTTCGCGATGGTATTACATCGCGGAGAGGGAAGGCGCGATTAGCCGGCTCTGCAGTGTTGCAGTCTTTCCAGACGCCTCCTCTCTTTCATAATCTCGGCCACTGCGGCCCACTTTTCCTTCGAGCGCAGCATATGATGCACTCATGTTTCCGGCCAAGGAGGTTCTCCGAAGGTTCTATGAAGTTTTTCTTTTGCGGAACCGAAGTGCGAGCTCGAGAAGAATATGTGGCTAACGTTCTCTAAAACGTTTTCGTCACAGTAATTGCAATAGGGATTGTCGTCATGGTTAAGCCTGTATAAATATGCTATAAAGCATGCATGTCCACTCAGAAACTGGGTCAGATAGAAATCCACTTCTCCCTGTGGCCTCGTTAGCAAAAGCTTTAGGTTGCGAATGCATTTGTGCGTCCAACGCCCTTTTGCAGAGTTATCCCACCTTGTTTTCCACTGATCACTGCAATTCTCTCGTAACGCCGCACGAGTAGACGAACTTATAGGCCTCTATGCTCTCGCTATTTGGACACCATTTTAAATGCGCTTCGTAAGTTCAAAGCGTTTTTACCGAAGACTTTGAGTTAAACAAAAAACACTATCAATAAGTTCATCAATTATATATTCGCTGTTGCTGTTTATAACCTCTTCCCACCTCTCGACCAATTTATTGAAGCCGTTCCATCAAAAATTACCAGGTGTTGTGTCAAAGAAGAGTTTGTTATCAAGGGTTACGCCCTTCATTTGGTTTAACAGGCAGCGGAAAATATGGTAATCCGTCGGTGCAAGATTCGGAGAATACGGCGGATACTAAGGATCTCCCATTCGAACTCTTGGAGTGCGACTTTGACAACTAGTGCAACATGAGGCCTGGCATTGTCGTGAAGGAGTATGGTTTCACCATGTTGAACAGGTCTTTTAAGTCGAATAGCGTCATAGACGTAGTGTAGCTGGACAATGTAGAGCTCCTTATTGACCGTGACATTCTTTTCGAGCATTTCCCAGTGCACCATACCCGCCCAGTCTCACCAAACATATACACATGGTAGAAAAAGTCTGCGTTCACCCACTGTTATAAAGTATTAAAATAATTTAACGTGTTTATCTTAAAACTCTCAGTTATTTCTTTTCACTTATTTCAAAGAAAATTATTCGTAGAGGGTATGAACAAAATTTTTTGGAGTTTGCGCTGCGTCGTGTTCAGATAACGGGGTTGTAGTACAGTTACTTAAATAGGCTGAGCAGAAAAAGTGTGCGTTCATTTCGAATAGTGACGATTATTTGCATGGCAATTACGTTAAATTTAATTTTAAATCATTCATGTAGTTGACGCGGTTATGAACAAATCTAAAGAGGGAAAAATTGATATTAGAAATACATTTTTTGTTACTATGGACCAAAGGCGAAAATAAATAGATATTGGTGAAAGGAAAATCATTGTAAGTTTGTGGCAAAATAGTAAGAGCTATCGGGAAATCGCGAAAATTGTTGGGAGGCAATACTCCTCGGTCCAAAGAGTGATAAACAACTTCAAGCAAACGAATTGTTTCGAGTCTAAGCCTCTTTCTGGGCGTCCAAAAAAACTGACGGAAAGAGAAGAACGTAACATAACTATTCTTATGAAGTCTAATCCACGACTAACAGCAAGCCAAATTTCAAAAGACATAGAAGTAAAATACCAAAAGAAAGTACATCCAGATACAGTAAGAAAAATTCTAAAAATAATCGGATGTCACGGCAGAGTGGCCCGAAAAAAACCCTTCATATCGCGAGTAAATCGACCTAAGCGGATGGCTTTGATGAAGGAATACGTAACCAAGACACCTGAGTTTTGGAATAGTGTGATTTTTTCAGATGAGAGCAAGTTTTGCATTTTCGGGAAAAAAAGGTCGTAAAATTATTTGGAGGAAAAACGGAACGACACTTGGAAAGCAAAATCTGGTACCTACGGTAAAGCATGGGGGAGGAGGGTCCATGATATGGGGGTGTATGGCTAGTTCGGGCGTTGGAAATATACAGTTTATTGAGTCGATAATGAACAGACATGATTATCTCAATATTTTAAAAACGAATTTGAGAGAAAGTGCAATCAAACTGGGACTCGGTGAAAGATTTGTTTTCCAACAGGACAACGACCCGAAACACACAGCAGAGATTGTTAGGTTGTGGTTGTTGCATAATGTTCCAAAACAACTTCGCACACCACCACAATCACCTGACCTTAACCCCATTGAGCACTTATGGGACGTTCTAGAAAAAAAAATACGAGAGCGTACAATAACTAGCAAGGAAATGCTTAAGAACGCGCTTAAAGAGGAATGGGAAGCCATAAGTCCAGAAATAACAGCCAAACTAGTTGGATCAATGAAAATACGCCTTCTAGAAGTCTATGATCTTAAGCCTTTTATTTTATTATTATTGAAGTGAACGCAAACTTTTTCCGTTTAGTTTGAATGGCCTTTTTAATTTTATGTGATCTCATTTTAAATTTGATTTTGTTATTGGTAGCGAAATATGTGTGATAGTTACGTTTAAGTGAACTAAATAAAACTCATTAAAAAAATTTCTGAAATATTTATTGTTTTGAACTTTTTCTAATGCAAAAAATATTTGCATAGGTGAACGCACACTTTTTCTACTATGTGTATTAGGATCTTCTTTGGATGAAGATCCGACTTTGGCGTATCCCCTGGAGCCACCCACTCCTTTCTTTGCTTCATATTGATGTATAGGCACCATTTCTCATCTCCCTTGGCGATTTGTTACCAAAAACGCTGTTCATGACCGCGTGTAGCTCGATGGCGGGCGAGATACTGAAAAGTAATTTGAAGGCGACTTTCTTTGAGTTCGTGAAGCACCCAGGATCCCAATTTTTCGATAAATCCCATTGAATGAAGATGATTGAGAATCGTTTTACGATCGCAGCTCATTTTTTCCGCCAATTAACGACAGGCCATTCTCCTTCACAAGTTCTCCATTGAATTCAGAAGGTATTCCACTGCGGGACGTGTCATCGACAAACCATTTCCGTGCTGTAGACTCGCCTATGACCCCTTCTCCATACACGTCGGAAAAGTCTCGGGCTGATTAGGCAACTTTTTCACCTGGATGAAAAGCAAAGAAGAGCCGGTGTCGAAGATGCAAATTTTTTGCCTCTTGGGTATTCTATTTCTAAGCCTCAAAACTAATAAAAACTTAAATAACTGGAAAACACAATTAACATAGTTTTGTAGAGCAGAAAGAGTTTCGTTAAATGAATACTTTCCCTTTGTCAAACAGTAAAAAAATCGTTTCAAAATAAACAAAAATATAAAAACGCTATGAACTTATTTCTCTACCCAGTAATTAATGTTACACACTTTATTGGATGTTTGACCGAGCACCTCCCCCTCTATTTGTCGCATGTGCCTTGATGTTTTTCCACAAATGGGGAAACTACATTTTTATGTCGAAAAGGAAGCTTCAGCATTGGCTGAGAGTGTAACGCAACACATCGTAGCATGGGAAACTAGTACCCAAACTTGGCAGCAAAAATGGAATAACACAACGAAGGGCCGCTGGACACATCGCTGCATTCCAGACTTGCGAATCTGGCTCGAAAGAAAACACGGAGAAGTGGATTTTTTTTTATCTGACTCAATTTTTAACCGGACATTTATGCTTCAAAGCAAACCTCCATCGGTTCAAACACGAATCGGTCCCACTTGTGAATACTGTGGGGAAAACGCGATAAAAGACATCTACCACGTATGCTTCTAATGTAAGCGCTTTTATGGCTCTAGATTGAAGCTTCGCAGCATATTTGAAGGAAACTATGACTCAGATTCATTCGTGCAATCCATGCCACAAAGCAGGGCAAAATGGACGGCAGCATGCGATATCATAGCAGAGACTATGAAGAGACTAAGAACCCTCGAAAGACTACGACGCAGAACCGGCGACTAATTCGCATTTCCCCTCCTACGATGTAATGCTCTGCGGTTGTCCCGTGGGGTGAGGAGTTCGACGAAACAACAAGCTTGTCTTGGTTTCAAAGGGCTACATGAGAGTAACGCGCTACCACAACGCCCATGAAAAAAAAACACTTGTATGTCGCGTCGGAACAGCAGACGATTTTTTATGAGGAGCTTTTTCATGGCAGAAATACATTCAAAGGTTTTCCATTGCCTTTCGAGGTGCGACTACTATTAGAAAAAAGTTGTCTATCATTTAGTATTTTATGCGTGTCCTTTCGAGCCTCGGCATTACTGAATGGTAGTCTTACAACAACTCATTCGACTACGACGGCTTAAAAATACTCCTTACCTTAATAGAAAGTTCTACGTACACAACCTTATGAGGCTTCTCAAACGCACAGACTGGATATAGTCGTGAAGAAATAGCTGTATAGCTTCTTGGTAGCGAGGATGTGGCAACAAAATGGTGCGGAAGCGCTAATTGTAGTCCTGGTGGATTACCACTTCAACCCACCAGAAAGTTCTTCTAAATGCTTTAGTCGACTTTGTGGAATATCCTTTCAATATGAGTTATCCGACCACTGTGCGCCGCTTAGGTTTTTCATGCTAACGCAGCACTTTTTGCCGCATTAACCTCATCTGTCGAAATTGCGGATTTCTTTAATAGGCGAAAAAATTATGTGATACTTTTTTCAGTAAGGAAAAATGCATTTAAAAAAACGCGTATAAAAACAAGATTGGAAATTCGCCACAATGCCGTCATTCGCAGATAAATTTCATCTAAAATTTGTTGACGGCAGTAAAATGCAGTAGGAATAACTATGCAGTTTTTCCGTGTTGACAGCAAACACAGGTAAGTACACGGCTGAGCTGCACGTCGCGAGTAAGCAAATAAAGAGTATAGCAAAACGTGCCACACTTCACCAAACACCAAATGTGAAGTCTGAGCACGAAGGATCCGCGGAAAATCCAACACTGCAGTGAATCCATTGCAATGACCGTGAAGTCGAGTAACAGATGGCAGGCGGGGGATGGAAAGCGAGTAGAATTTCAGCTAAAAAAAAACTAGGTATAGCAAGTGGGCGCAGCAAGTGGATGAGTGATGACGTTCAAGTGGCGTTACGCTTGACGACGCGGCAAAATATGCACGTGTCTTTTCGTGGCTGCGCCGGGCAGCGCTAGAAAAATGCAAATTCTCGCAATAGAAGGCGAAAAAAAATGAAACGAAAAAAATGTAAAGTTACAAAAGTGAATGCTAATGGAAGACTTGACATTCCAACAAGAAAAGTAACAGCAGCCAGAGCAACAGCTGCAACAGCTGTAACAACTACAACAGCAATGCAGCGAGTTGACACACAGCCAACCGCAGAGCGGGAGTCAAGTTCAAAAGTGGCATAGCTTGAACATTAACCTGGTTATTACGTAAAGTGTCGGTTGCACAGACAAGCAGATAGACTGAGATGATATGCATGTAGAAGTCAGTAGCCGGCTGAAGGATGCGAAGCGTCAAAGTGCTCAGTTGAAATTGAAGGTTTCTGCTGGAAAATTATGATGTAGTGCAAACTATATATACAAATATATATATGTGTGTTGGTATGAGTAAGTACATGTGTGTGAGGGCGTATGTGCAACACTCAAAACTAATTACGCCTCATTCATGTGCTTGTGTGCGCTTGCAAGGGGTGCTTCATTAAAAATATTTTCATGCACCCACACAAATGACCTTAAACAAATTTATTTTTAATAAAAGTGTTCACTTTTTTCAATTGAGGCGCATAGGTTTTGGCTATGAAAAAACCCGCATGCGAAACCAAAGTAATAAAAAACTGTTAGTAGACACATGCACGTAGGTATGTATGTATGTGTGGGTGCTCTGGGCCTGTATAAATACAAATTAAGTAGTCTCTAGCGAAACTTTTATGTTTTACGGCGACCTTCACCCCTGCTTATGCAGTTAAACGCACACATGAGTATATGCATACACACACACATGCATACATGCGTGCATGTGTGTATAGACAAACGCTATAGCGAAACTTTTTATGCAAGGACATGAAAAAGAACTTAGAACGCCTAATAAATTAAAATCGGAGCAACGTTTATAGACACTTTCTACAAGTATACCCTGTAGGCAGGTCAGCTGGAGTTGGAAAGTTGTATGCTAAGAAACTCTACTACACGTATCTTAGTTCGAATTGTCCGTTTTTAACTGGCTTATTTATAGTTTTTAACTGGCTTATTATACTTTATAACTATACTATTTGGGGTCAGTTCATAACTAGTTACTAACTAACTAGGCACTAAGTAACTAGTTGTCAACTAGTTACAGAACTACTAACCACATTTTTTGCTCCTTTCTCTGATTTTTTCCAGTGGTTGAGGTTTAAAATATTCTTTATCAGAAAAGCGATTATTTTTCAATTACTTGAACTAATAACCCTTAACGGACCATTGCTATAAAACAAAGCCATGCCACAATATAAGCGGCATGACAATGTTGTTTACTCGATCGAACCCCACATATACATATGGCGGAAAATATCATTTATTCTCATATTACACCGAGTAACAGTACTGCGGCCACATTCGGCTACTTCTCTTATGCTAAGAAAATTTATTGATGCTTTTGAAGACCTGATAAAAATGCGATTGTGCAATGAAGTGCGAAAGCTACCAATTGAAGTGTATCGTTACTTACCTTCTTTCTTTTTAAATACTGGAAATATGAAAAAGTTTACTGTCGTAGCTCAATAGATTGATTCATTGCTACTATTCGAAAGTGCACAGGTTCGAAACCCCGCCCGCGAAACACCAATTGATAGAAAAAGTTTTTCCAATGACAATCGCTCCTTGGCAGATAATGGCAAACCTCTGAATGTATTTCTACGATGAAAAAGTTGCTCATAGAAAAAACAACCATCTTCCGTTCTGAGGAGACATAAAATGTAAATACCTCCATTTGGAGGAGAAGCTCAGTCAATTATTATTGTTATTATTATTAGATTACTGTGCATTGCGACCAAAAAGATCTATTGTGCAAAGCCTGCTGAGATACCCTATATTTTAAGGCTAAATTTTAGCCTATTCTGGGGTTTATTGTTCCATAATTTATATGGCTGCCTAGTGCAAGACATTTACAAAGGTTGTTTTCTGAATAGTCAGTGTCCATTTTGTTTAAGTGGTATCTCAGGCTACAGTGGCCTGTAAAGTAACCAGTTAAACGCTTTAAGTCTACTCTGCTAAGTGAAAAGTAGATTATCAGAAATTCATCAGTCCGGCGTTACGAATCGTTTCACTTCTCTTTGATCGATAGAATTCCGCCAGTGTTCAACGAATTTATTCACCTCGCACCTTCTGAGAAGTTAGTTAATGTGGCCCTTTGTAAGTCCACAGAAAGGCTCAGGACCATTTAGAGGCATGTTTGCCCCTTTCTTAATTAGATGGTCCGCTATTTCATTTACCTCATGTTTTTCGCGTTCAGGAACCCAATCTAATAATACTGTGTTGAAGTTGCCTAGCATATTAAGAAGGTGCAGGCAGTCATATACCACCGCCTAACTATCTGAAAGTATACATATAAATGTTGGCTCCTCCACGAAGACATTCTCTCACACATAACTCAATGGCATGTATTTCTGCCAGGGAAATTGTTGGGTAAAGACCCATTGAAATCGATTTTTTTAATTCAAGCCCATTGAAACGTCTCTCGTCATTATTCTCCTTCAATTGATGTGGCAGCCAGTTACCTGCTTTCTGGACCATTCCCATGGCGCGCAAGCGATTGCCGACGATTAAGCTGTCAACAGCCAACTCTTTAGACATATCGTCAAGGGTTCGACATGCGTCTTCATCCAATAGTTGTTGTAGTTGGAGAGCTTCAAATTTGTTCGGTGCCCCTTCGCGATCGTTAACACTCACATCGAAATTGCCACTTTGGAAGCGTCGAAACCACTCTTTATTTGTATTGTTGTTGTATTTGATGGAGCATGATTACCGTAAATATTGGTGAACATACGACACGTTTCAGCTGCAGTTTTCTTTAAAAAGTATTTTTATTTTTATTTAATATATGGGAAATAACAATAAATTATTATTTTACAAAAAAAAGGGGCACTAGCTGCCAGGGCTTACGGCTCACTGCTCTAATAAGATTATTTTTTTACTACAAAAGTTAAGCTATTAGAGAGTTAATTTTCTGGAAAAGATTATTAGGCACTATCGACACATGAATTAATAAAGAAATTAAGTTATGTGGGAGGTAAATTCATAGGATATATGGAAGAATATTTACATAGATGTTTAAGTAAAGAGACTTATAAGTTTAAATCAATTTTCTCAGATCCGCTCTAATTAAGTAATCTGTCATTTTCTCAATGTTTTCCTGAGAAGGACTCTTTCATATTTCCGATGGGAGATGGTTGTTGAAACTTGTGTTACTGAGATTCATAAAATGCGTGCAGTCGTCCAACAGGTGTTTAACTGTTAATGTTGACAGGGTGCAGTAGGGGCAGGGAGGTGGCCTCTCACCATTTAAAATGTGGGAGTGTGTACCGATTGTGTGTTCATTGCGAAGTCGGATGAAGGCAGTGATGTCCTTGGTACGGCATATGGCTTGATAGTTGGGTTTAGTGCCAGTTGTATTTAGGCTTGCATAATGGTGTTGCACAGTTCTCCATGCCTCAGTTCTTTTTGCTACAAAATATTTATTAATTAGTCCGCAGATGTCCTACTTAAGCATACAATCAAATATGTGCAACGGTTCCATTGCTGCAGCCTTAGCTTTTTGGTCGGCAAGCTCGTTCCCTTTAATATCAACGTGGCCAGGAATCCACATAATTTTGACTTTATTTTGATGCTCAATTAATACGTATGCTTGACATAAGTGGTGATTTGTTTCTTATGTTCATGATACCTGATATTGTAGACTTGCTATGCGAACAAATGATTGTTTTTTTTCATTAGTTTTTGATGCAATTATTATGGCATTGTATATTGCTATAGCTTCTGCTGTGTACACAGAACAGTAGTAAGGTAGTTGACCCTTCGTTATTGTTTCACCATCAGCATTCCCTACTGAAAACGTGGTGTGGTCTAGAGTTTTTGAACCATCAGTGTAGATCATTTTCCATTCAGGTCTAAATGGTGCGACGTATTCTTCAAGCCTACGCTGGTATTCCAATGAACTGGTATTGGATTTAGGAAATGCTGCTATACCAAAAAGAACTGAAGACTTTCTAAAATGCCAAGGCGGTGAGCTAATTGGGGGCCTTAATTATGGCCGTGAGATTATTCCCAGTTTGTTAGCATATTCCAGTGCTCTTAGTATAGTTGACTTGCGATTTTGCACTTTACTTGCAGCAAATAGTGATGAGGTGGCCTCATGTAGAATGTTATTATTGCAATAGAGAAGTTTTGGGATGACACTCATTGTGGTGTATTCTGTTCTCTCCGGAATATGGGGTAGCCCTGCTTCCACTTTAAAAAGTAATAATGAAACATGACTTCCCGAAAATGCTGTTTTCTCCCGACGAACGTAGACATTTTTGACGTCAGATAAAAACGAGTCAAGTACTGCGATCGAGGCCTCAAACATACACCTTCAAATCACCAGTTATTACTAGAGCGAACACAAAAATAGTATCAGCAGCTACACGGAAACTTATTCAGCGAGGACGGAAACTTATTCCCACACCCAATAAAAAAAGACAATTGAATTAAGTGACTGCCTATGAGAAGTGAACTTGAACTGGTACCAAAAGGACTAGTGCCCGCCATCAGTCTAATGACCGCGCTTGATGGTATGTCGCTTTATTTATTTGCAAACCGCAGATAAGATTTTAGTGTAAAACAACAACATTTTGTTAACTTTGCAGCTACAATGACAAGCGAGACACAACAACAAGGATAACAATGAAAATCTTGTGGGACGTGACGGTTCAGACTTTTTTTTTGGCGGATAAAGAAAGCTGGTGTGCTAAATGTTAAACAATGTCTGGAAAATAAATTGAAACAAAAACCAATGTCAAAGCACACACATACACATTCATAAATATCTACACACAAGTGTTGACACGTTCGCATTTGATTGTAAATGTATGTTAGGACTGCATTTTAGCAGCAAGCGGACAAACTCGAAGTCGTCAAATAAAAGTCGCGTGCCAAGCAAAGTCAATACAGACATGCATACATACAGGATCCGACACTCGAAGTGTAACCAATTAAAAAGGCCATAAATTTAGTTTAGAAAATAATTTTTATTCAATTCAAAGTAAAAAATGTGTGAAAATAATACAAAATTAAGAATCAATTTACTTCTGTTCGATATGGCCTCCTTTTGCCTTGACTATGGCCTTGGGACGGCCCAGAAACGAATCGCAAGCTACCCGAATGTGACTTGCAAGTATTTTGGCCCACTCCCGGACAATGGCTTCTTTCAATGCCTCGAGACTGGTGAGTCTTTTTGTTCGAGCCCTACTCTCCAGAATGGTCCAAAGCAAGTAACCCCTCGGATTCGCGTCTGGTGAATTTGAGAGCCATTGTGTGGACGTTATGAAGTTCGGAACATTGTTATTTAGCCACTCTTTGTTCACTCGAGTTTTGTGAGACAGAGCCGAGTCCTGTTAAAACGTCCATGGTCTGCCACTGAAATGTTTGTCTGCCCACGGCTTCAAAGCAACCTCCAGAATACTTTCCAGATAATATTTCGCATTTACCTTGACGCCAGGCGTGATGAAAACGAATGGAGAGTGCCCATCTACGGTTAAAGCGGCCCAAACCATTACCTGTGGCGGGTGCTGCCTCCTGGTGTCCAATCGATGACCCAAATTCTTGCACGAACGGTCGGTCCTATCGGTTTGAGAATTTACGAATTGCTCAATTTGAAGAATTGTCTCGTCAGAAAACGCAATGTTCGGAAATTGAAGCAATTCCTTCGCTCTCTCAAGTCTGATTTGTTGCTGCTTTGGTGTGAGATCATGCGCCTTTGTATCTTGTAAGGCTTGACTTTGGGATCATTTTTCATTTGAACTTTAAACCAAAAAAATTGAATTTTATTCAAAATCAACACCAGCCCTTGAAACTTAGCCACCCTTTATAAATGATCGGATGTTTATTTCATTATAAAGATGAAGGTATACCGTTAATAGTGGAAAATAACATCAGGCAAATGACCGCCCCGGCCACGCTTACAGGACAAATTCTTTTCATGAAATTTTCCATAACAGAATTGCAAAGTGACTGCCTTATGTCTTCGATAGTCTCACGAATTCCATCTTTGAGGTCTTGAATCGATCCTGGGCTGTTGGTGCGTAAACCTTCTCTTTCACGTGACCTCAAAGAAAAAAGTCACAAGGTGCTAAATCACAAGATCTCGGTGGCCAATTCTTATCACCACTTCGAGACATAACGCGATCCGGAAACTTTTCCCGTAACAGATCAATGGTTTCGTTGCTTGTGTGGCACGTAGCGCCGTCTTGTTGAAAAAAAACGTTGTCCAGATCAATACCATCCAATTCCAGCCATAAAAAATCGTTAATCATCTCTCGATAGCGCAATCCATTCACCTGTCATTGGAAAAGCATTTATTTTCAATTCTTTCGCTATTTGATTGGCATTTCGTCGTTTCTTCACTTCTTGAACCATTTCACGTGACGTTGCGGTCTTTTGATGACCACCTCCATGACGTCTCGCGATGCTACCAGTATCAGAGTAACGAGTAATGGTGCGATAAACAAAAACTTTATTTACTTTAAGGGGGTAGTATGGTTAATTCGGTGTAAAACAAGCATATTTTTCGAAATTTTTTTTGTCGACACAGTTGATTTATTCAAAATTTTAAAATTACTTCATTATAAAGTCATATTTAAAGAATATTGTGTGAAATTTTCATTGGTTTTTATGAAGAAATGAGTTGGTGGCAGCGAATCTTCGCGGACGTCTCATAAAAAAGTTGTCCCTCAGAACTCATTACTGGATCAACTAAAATCAAAAAACCAAATTGATTTCATCAGCTAATAAAGTTTCGCAGGTAACAACGTCGATTTTTTTTTTTTTGTTTTTAATTTTTTAAAGCGCTTTGAAGTCAAAACACCGATTTTTCATATAAAAAAAAATTGAAAACTTTGTTGTTTTAAAATATGACAAAATTAAAAAAAAAAAACTCGACGTCATTACCTCGTGAATAAAGTAAAGAAACAAAAAAACCAAATTTGAAAAGAATCGGTGCAGTAGATATGAATCTGCAGTGGACACCGACCGTAAAAAAGGCAAGTGTGAGAAAAACGCGTTTAAAGATTTTCGGCAGCGTGAAATCCGGTTGGAGAGGTAGATACTTAATCCTTTGTGTCTTTGTAAATTTTACTCTAATGCACTTCAAACTTTCACACAATAATCTTAAGATGTTATAGACTAATTTAAAAAAAAAAAAAAAAAAAAATGAAAAAAAAAAAATACCATACTACCCCCTTAAGGTGCTCGAGCTCACGAACAATAGCTGGTTGTGATTTCCCAGCCAAATATAATGCAATCACAATATTGCGTTTGAAATCCATTACTGATTTTCTTTTTTCGCGTTTACTCTCGGCAAAATGCTTATGCGCGCTTGTGAACAATATTCTGGACTGTCGTTTAGTCAACTAACAGCTGATCAGCTGCGCGAGCTGCCTGAAATTGGTTACACTTCGAGTGCCTGACGTTATAGTGCCGCCGCTTTCAAACTTATGCCTGATGCGAGTAATGGTGAGTCGCGTAGGAGAATCTCTCTGAAACTGCCTTCTAAGTCGTCTTTGCACTTCTACCACGTTCTCACACTTCTGATGGCATCTTAAAATAAATGTACGTTTTTCAAGGGCTAGTCTAATATCAGCCATTACTTTAGACAATTAGATTATTCCTAGAAAATATAAAACAATTAGAGAAAAATAAAACATTAAATTGTGTAAATGGTCATTTTTTGGCACACACTCTGCTATGCAGAAATATACCGTCCATATCCAGAGTAGTGTTTTATTTTTATTATTCATCGATACTTACTCATACTCCTTCAATGTATTAGTACAAACATACATAATACATATTCGCCCAGACTATTCGTTTTGCCAGACTATTCGTTTTGCTCATATTTGTTTGGTATATTAAAATGCTTTCAACAACCATTCGCTTTTTTTTTGCAGTTTTGTTTTTGCATGTTTGTGCGTCAATCGAGTAAGGGCCAATATTTTTTAACGAAAAACTTTTCCACTAACTTTCATCACTCTGCCACAGCCAGCTCCCACAACGTCCTTTTCAATGCGTTTTTATTTGATTGCACCCAAGTTGGCATTGAGTGTAATTGACTGCGACTCGACTCGGGTCAGTTGGTGCAGGCTACTATGGGCTAAATGCAAACGAAACACTAACAACAGCAACACCAACCATGTTAGGTTGAAAAAAGGACAAATATTCAACAGGGCTACAAAGTATTTATTTGAGCTGGGAATTATTTGTGCATGAAAAGAGAGCTTTTTTCGACCATTTCATCAGGTCATGCAAACAATTTTTGGCTGAAAATGCAAGCGTTTCTCCATGAACGTATTGCACATACATACATTCAAGTACATATACCTGTGGATATATGCATTCATAGGGGGGTAGGTGTATGCTTGTTGTTTGTGTACTTTTCATTTAAAAGTATTGCGCGAAAAACAGTATAGAGTCGTCGTGATATGAAAAATGAATTACTTCTACTTCATACATTCAATATGAAGTTAGGTGATTGTAAGTCAACGGTAGACAATGGCAAAAGCTCCCAATAAAACACCATCTAACTTATATTCTTCCTACCTTCCGGTTATGGGTTGGCAGGTCTCTATTGCACGACTTGAAAATCTCCTCAATTTTATTCGGCTCTGAATCCAAACTCGAGCTCGATGTCTGTTTGGGATTTTATCCTTACTGGCCGCTTCGAGTTAGGCTCTCGGCCAAACCCCTTCTACCTTACCTACGGCTTACCTGTAGAGCGTGGAAGACCAAGTATCTTCGCAGGCGATGAGCCTAGCTCTACCCTGATACCAGCCTGCGTCATGACAATGAGGAGGAGGTCTAAGGTGTTCCTCTAGGACCTGGGGGTAAACTTCGGCAACATCCTAATCAATCCACCTCCATTTTTTCTTGGGAATGGCCCCTTCCTCTTCTCCCCGCTGCCCTTTACAACCTCACTAAAAGTTGGATGTTTCTACCTACCTACCTTTTGTTTTTTGGCGACCCTTTCTACTGCTTGTTCTGGGGAACGTTGCCTTTTATGAGTGGCACCCGCCATTTTTCCTAAGTCGGATAGTACCCTTTTGCCCATTCTAGCGTTTTAGCCTGTTCTTCGAATAGCTGATCTGCTGCTACCTCTCCCAGACTGAATAAGACCCTATTGGCCGCTTTTTTCTTATTGTAATTTTGCTTTGAGAAACGGACATGCTTAGCCGGTCCCCCTGTCGTACACTTGTAACCGGCTAGAGGTACTAGACCTTTCTCTGGCAGCCTGCCGGTTAAACCTAGCAGAAGGTGCCGAACCCCGCCCCCTATAAGAGATTGAGGTGAGCTGGGGATTGTTTGCCTTAAGCGGAGTTGACCCCGTAACTCATGCTATCGACCAGTTGGAGACCGGAGACCGGCCCAAGCCTCCTCGCCCCCCGCTGCTTCCTGCAGTACTCGTGCTAGGACCAGCCCCCTCGCTTAAGCTGCCTCTATCTCCTATTAATGGCGGTCTGACCACTTACATGCTCGCAGCTGTGGTATTAGTCGGTTTTATGGGGGGACCTACCTCCTTTTTAGAAAACTTTTTCTTTAATCTTTAGTCCATTTTGGTGCTACGAGTGTCCAACAAGGGAGGTCCGCCTGTACAGAGGTCCGTGCGCACAGGTAAGTCTAGATAGAACTGGTGATCGCCAGGTATCCGGAGCACTCCGTTCGTGACTGGGCTATTTTTAATCTGGGTCCCCACCCAGGCTAAACCTTGGCACGGGTCGTGTGAGTTACGTCAACTACCCATTCCAATAACTCAACACACTCCCTACCCATTAATTGGGAACAATAATTCAATGAACCCAAATGTCAACAAACTGCATTTTCTTTATTTTACAATATTTCGCAATAGTAGCAATTTAATGTCAACAAACTGCATTTTCAACATTTAACAATATTTCGCAATAGTAGCAATTTAATGAACTCAAATGACAATAAACTGCAAAGTTCGACAAACTGTTTTTTTTCACAAATAATTCTCAAATGTCAATAAACTGCAAAGTCTGACAAACTGTTTTTTTTCACTTAACAATAACAATTTAATAAATTATTATTTTTGCAATACTTATTTCAACAGACGTCAGCTGAACTTCTAAATAATATTTTAGTTTATAAGTATTACATTTGTAACTTTAGCTTTAGTTTTAACTGGGCTCTAGAACAGGTAAAATGTACTGATAAATAAAAATAATTTTTTTTTACTTACGGAACCCTCGGACTCGTTAGTGGCGCAGTCGACGTAAAAGAACCTAATATCGGAAAAATAAGTGATTATCCTGAAGGACACTATTAAATCCGGTAAAAACAAAAAAAAAAAAAGGACAAAATATCCTTGCGAAAAAGTGAAAAGTGACATTAAAAGTCAAAAGACTTCATTTAAATAACTTTTTCGGACTTCATTTAAATAACCTTTTCAACGTCTAAAGACAATATAGCACCAAAGAGCTATAACGAAAAAGGGAGCTAAAACCCACAAAATAAAAACAAAAAAAAACGTTACATTGTGAAGTGTCTAAAGACAATATTTTTACAAAGAAAAAACAAATCATTACAAAAATGTCCACACAACAAAGCACCAATAACTCACCAGCACCAGCCGTACTATCTGGATCTGACTTAATGAAGGAAGCTGCCCGGATCAAAGAATTCCATGGTACGAAAGAATATGATCTATCATCTTTTATAAGAGAAGTGGAGCTGATATTGCCATTATTCCAAGAGAATGCCATCCTACAGCAGTTTGTATTCGAGAGGTACATTAGAAATAAGATCCAAGGACCGGCTCTACAAGTAGTAAGGGCCCTAGGACCAGAATCAACATGGGAAAGAATAAAGGAAGAACTAATAAAAAACTTCGGCATCAAGGAAGGGTATCACAACCTTTACCATCAGGCGATTAATATAAAAAACTACAATAATGTAAGCGAATATTTTAAAAATCTTAAAAATATATTAGACAAATTAAATACTAAGTACGAATTTGACATCAATAAACCCATAGAGTTTTCACCTCCTACAAACGAATCAATTGTACTAAAAACATTTTTGAACGGTATACATCCAAATTTGGCTAGCATTATCTATAGTAGGAATATATCCACCCTTAGGGAAGCTTACTACGTCTTGGAAGAAACAGGGATACTAAGACAATATAACAATAGGTTTCAGAAATACACATATAATACACATCAGCGATTCCAACAACAGGGAAACCATAACGAAAACGGACAGAACAAGACATACCAACAGAAACAAACTTTTACACACCAATCACCCCAAAATTCACATAATAGTCCTTCTCAAGTTCGTCAAAATAACAATCCTGCTCAATTTCGACAAACTTTCTTTAACACAAATAATTCTCAGCAATCAAGACGAACCCAATACTCGAACAGAACTCTTGGATATAATAATAATGGGCCTACCCCAATGGAAGTAGACCACATCGAGAATAATAATACAGGAGAGGTAAATTTTCAGTGTCAAGCCCAAAGATTCATTTACCGATAGTAGAATTAAGTATAGGAAGCACGAACATTAAATGTTTACTTGATACAGGATCAACGACCTCATTGCTTAACGGAAAATTATTACCAACATTTGAAAGGACAAAACTAGAAAAACCCATATTCTTTAATACAATAAATGGTAAATTTTGTATTGACGAGGAAATTATCACACCCCTTCCTAGGGAATTTAAAGAAGACAATCTTATGTGCTGGAAATTAACCAACTTTAATGGTAAAAATTTCGATGCTTTAATAGGACAGAATATATTGAAAGCTTTTTCAGCAATCATAAACCTTGAAGAAGACTTCTTACAAATAAACGGCAATAAAATTAAATTTATAGATTCTTGTCCATACAATTTAGAAGAAATTCAAACCTTAGAAATACAATCAGATAACATTTTAGATAGATTAAAACGTGATGATATGAACAAAGAAGAAGAAACATTTTTAACGGAACTTATTCAAAAAAATTCCGATCTATTTTTCCAAGAGGGTAACTTACTTACTCACACTCATGAAGTACGACATGAAATTACGACAACGATTAACAAACCGGTATATTCGAAGATATATAGGTACCCTCAGATCCATGAGGAAGAAATCAATAAACAAATGCGGGAAATGTTAGAACAAGGGATAATTAAGGAAAGTATATCTCCATACAATTCTCCTTTATGGATTGTGCCCAAGAAGTCGGACAATTCAATGAAAAAAAAATGGAGAATAGTAATAGACTACAGGGCTTTGAATGAAATAACTGTCAGTGA
>JAYXIM010010783.1:0-17566 GCA_037575425.1 Anastrepha fraterculus | reverse complement strand
GAAAAATTTTAGCCTCTATATGATAGTTTTTGAGACCAGCCATGTTTCCCTTCCGTACAACAATAAACACTCCACACATAAGCTGAACGCCACCCCTGCTTTGTTTAGTCTGCAGTTCACATCTTCATCAGCTCCACCGTCTGTCGTAATAGCGCAGCCGAGGTAGCAGAAGCTTACGAAAAATTCCACCAGACACCCGCCAAGTATTATAGGTCTTACTTTCATCATATTCTTTGCCTTAGCGATGTTGAACTCCACCCCGGCAGTGTATTCCACGGTGACTTGTCTGTCCGCCCTCACTTGCATGTCAGTGAGTTCGTTAGAGAGAGGAGCCAGCTGTCGTTGGCAAAGTCCAGGTTCTCAAGATGTCTGATGAAACTCCATGCGATGCCTCTTTTGGGCAGATTCAATTAGCTCATAACGTTGTCTATGACGATGGCGAAGAGAATGGGCGACAGGGAACAACCTTGCCCTACTCAGGCGTTGGTGGTGAATGGGTCGCTGATGTTCCATTGTGAAGCACTGCCAGTTCAGAGTTCTCGTAAAAGGTTCTGATGAAGCGGACGGCTAAAGCGCATTACAGTTGCGAGTAGCATGAATTTTATTTTTAACTTATATGCTTTTCTTACAAGTATTTAAAATGTAAAAGGCTTCTACTTCAAACTAAAAAAAAATTTAACTCAAATTGCTTGTCTCTGTAAATTGTATAAGATGCGTTAATAAAAAAAAACTTGCACACCTACTAGCGAAATGTCATAGATGACATATAAAAAGGTACCGTAGCGGAATTATTCTCTGCTGGCATCACTGCGTCACTTTTGAAAAACCCTTATTTCGATTCTTGGTTCTTTCTTTATACTCACTTTTATCCACTTATCAGCCTTTGCTATTGTTTTCTGAAGCAAAATCGCTTGGTACTAAAGCAAAAGTTGAAGCAGCTACCCTTTTCTTTTTCCGTTTTCTTTTTGTTTATAAAGGGTTTTCGAATAACAGGTGTTATTTTAGATGAGACGATTAACGATTTTTTATGGCCTGAATTGGATGGTATTGATCTGGACATCGTTTATTTTCAACAAGACGGCGCTATGTGCCACACAAGCAACGATACCATTGATGTTTTACGGGAAAAGTTTCCGGACCGTGTTATCTCTCGAAGAGGTGGTCACAATTGGCCACCGAGATCTTGTGATTTAACACCTTGTAACTGTTTTCTTTGGGGCCACATAAAAGAGAAGGTCTACGCCAACAGCCCAGGGCGATTCAATACCTCAAAGATGGAATTCGGGGGCTATCGAGGATATAGGGCAGCCACTTTGCGATTTGGTTATGGAAAATTTCATGAAAAGGATATTGTCCTGTAAGCGTGGTCGTCGTGGTCATTTGCCTGATGTTATTTTCCACTATTAACGACACACCTTCCTCTTTATAATGAAATAAACATCCTATCATTTATATTAAAAAGTAGCATTTTTCTTTGAATATCAAAATAACACCTCTTATTGGAAAACCCTTTAGTATCCCCACACAAGTAAGCGACTTGGGGGAACCTGTTATCCCTATAGGGCGCGTCCCCAGGTGGTGGATAGGGGAACGCCTCCCAGATATGGAAGGTAGGAGAGTAGGTCTCCCGCGAACCACACAGGTCGAAGACGTAAACTTCGTTAAAAAAACTCCCTCAACCCAAGGTGTCATGCGACCCGTGCCTATTGGGTGGGTTTGGCAGCCGGGGGACTAAATAAGGCTGTCTTCGTACGGAGCCCTCCTGATATCAGGCCGCCTCAGGTTGTAACGGTGGCCTTGCCATGGTATGGGGCGCTGCCATGGTCGACCGGATATTTCCCCTATATCCTCTTTGGTCACCGCGCATGGCGACATGCGCAGCTCCCTTGGCGGGGCAGGTGACCGTACGAACCAGATGTAATGAAACCACAAAAACTTAAAAATTCGGATGACGGGAAAACAAACACGGAACAAACACGGAACAAACGGACAAAAGACGGGAAAACATACCGACGCATCGACAGCACGGACTGATAAAAAACCATACACGCGGACAGAACTACAGGACAAGCAAACAGACAGACAGAAGGAAGCGACGGACGCACTTAAAAAACAGACAGACAATTGGACAAAACGTACAAACAAGGACGAACTGAGGATGACGGGATCACCCTCAGAGGACGAGCTCTTGGCCTCCAGCCAAGAAACAGTTGAGGGCAAAGCTGTGGGCCACAGTACGCCAACAACCATAAATGAACCAACAACATCCGCTAAAGCCATGGGGCAAAAGCGCACTAATAAAGGCCCATCAAGGTATAAGCTCTACCAGAGGTCTCTCGCTATCCTTGGCAGGATTCGTAAGAACGAGACCGAAGGTAAAGCTCATCCCAAAGATGAGGCTGACAAGGCAAGGTGTCAAAAGGTGGTGGACGAATACCTGGCATTCCAAACCGCCCGAAAGACAGAGGCCAAAAAACGTAACCGTTCGGAAGACGAAAACAAGAGGGCAACAAAGAAGCACAAGATCTCAGATCAGGGTGCGGTTGTCCCCAAACTCACCAAACAATTCAGTGAGGTGGCACGGGACCATCTTCAAATGGTACTGGTGGACGAAACTTCCAACCGCGGCAAACCTGTGCTTGACAAATGGTCGGAGATTGAGGCACGGTTGTCTCGCATAGTCGTCGACCATGTCATGGCGAACCCGGAGGGTCAATCCCCAGGTTTCGACTCGGTGGAAGTGGTTCGCGGTTGCCGGGTAATCAAATGTGATGACCAATACTCATTGCATTTCCTTACAAACGCGATTGGCAAAATTCAGAACAGCTGGGATGGCTTGAGGCTCAAGCTCATTCCAGCTAGCGAGATACCACGAAGGCCGAGGGCTCGCATCTGGATACCAAACATGGAGTTTGAAGCCAATCAGTTAATTCCCTATCTCCAGGCTCACAACCGCTCAGTGCCGATGGCCGATTGGTCGATCATCAAAGCGGAGGCTCCGCAAAAGCACAGCGTGTCGTTCCTCCTTCAAATCACAGAAGATAGCCTTGAACCACTGCAAAAAGTGGAAAATAAACTTCGGTTTGGCATACGGAAGGCCCTGCTGAAGATATTCCGTTCTGCGAATCCGGAGGAGGAGCAGGATGAGGTCGACGGCACCAGCGAACTGCTGATTGGCATGCAGTTAAATGATGCCGAACCTGCAGAAGCAAACCAATAAAAAAATGGTTTTAAAGGTTGTCCAAATTAACCTGCAGCACTCACAAACTGCAACGGACAACCTAACCGTTCTCCTAGGGGAGGAGAACGTTGACATAGCCCTAATACAGGAACCCTGGGTGCGGAGCAACGAGGTGAAGGGGTTCCCGGGAAGAAACTACAATCTGTACTATAAGCGTACTCAAGGTAATCCTAGATCATGTATTGTAGCCAAAAAACACTTAAACATATTTTTAATCCCATCATACAGTTCACAGGATGTGACGGCCGTTGAGGTGGAAGCTGCTGACGGTGTCAGCATCACACTTGCATCCATCTACATGGCACATGATCGGCCAGCACCGCCCGTGGAGGCTTGTGGGCTTGTGCTTGAAGGAGCCAGGAACAAAACCCTGCTACTCGGATGCGACGCCAACGCGAGGCATGCGTTGTGGGGAAGCTCTGAGACAAACGACCGAGGTGAGTCTTTATATAATTTTATTATTAATACTAACTTATCGGTATGTAACAGGGGTAACACTCCCACTTTCACCTTTCCTAGTACGGAGTACTTCAGAGGATGGGAGGAAGTGATTGATGTTACTCTACTGTCTGAAAATAGCTCAGTAAGGGTAGA
Organism: Anastrepha fraterculus; assembly: GCA_037575425.1. Classification (NCBI taxonomy): domain Eukaryota; kingdom Metazoa; phylum Arthropoda; class Insecta; order Diptera; family Tephritidae; genus Anastrepha; species Anastrepha fraterculus. The sequence continues at coordinate 13,731 of JAYXIM010010783.1, read as the reverse complement.
TAATTGGAGGGTATCCAATAAAAGGTCCTTTTCTGATCATAGTTGGATACTCTACGATTTAGATCTTAAGGTAGATCCACCCCTACCGTATCGAAATCCTTTAAGAACCAACTGGAAGAGGTTCAGGAATGCAGTAAACAAGAGGATAGGAGAGATTCCTATCCCTCAAATCACTCTCACGGAAAACCTTGAGAGTAGGGTCATAACACTGGAAAAGGCATTTAGTAGGGCCTACAAAACGTCCTGTCCCATAAAATTTAGCAAAAAAAATCACCCTCCTTGGTGGAGCAGTGAGCTCTTAAAACTAAGGGAAAAATCCAGATCAACGTTTAAACTCAGCTACTCGACGGGAAATTGGGAATTGTACAGAGAAAGTCGGAGACAGTACAAGAAGGCAATCAGGGCCGCCAATAAAGAGAGCTGGAGGGAATTTTGTTCGTCAATCGAATCCACCAGGGATTCTGCTAGGCTCAGCCGTATTCTTTCCAAAGACCATTCAATGGCTTCTTGGGTCAAGAAACCTAATGGAACTTGGACTGCTACAGCAGAAGAATCGCTAGAGCTTCTGCTAAACACGCATTTTCCGGGATGCAGCGCTTACGAAAGTGAGAGGGGAAACATTAGGCGGAGCCAATATAATCCACAGCATCTTGCAAATGAAATTATTACCAAAGAAAAAGTTGCATGGGCAATCAAATCTTTCTCACCCTTTAAATCTCCGGGGCCAGATGGGATCATTCCAAAGATGTTACAAGAAACCTTGGACTGTACCCTACCATGGCTAGAGGAAATTTTTAAAGCGTGTTTAAACTTAGGCCATATTCCAGATAGCTGGAAACTAGTCAAGGTCGTCTTCATACCAAAAGCAGGTAGAAGAGGACATGAATCAGCGAAGGACTTCAGGCCAATCAGTCTTTCGTCTTTCCTGTTAAAAACTTTTGAAAGACTTTTGGATATGCACCTCAGAAGCTCTTTGGAGAGCTCTGGTATATCAACTGCACAACACGCATACCTTAAAGGCAAATCTACGGAGACAGCGCTTCACGAGGTAATCCGAACTATAGAGGGCTCTCTAGAGAGCAAACATTATACCATGGCGGCATTCCTGGATATCGAAGGCGCCTTTAACAATGTTAGCACAGATGCCATCCAACGGGCGTTGATAGACCTGGAGGTGGACAGTTGCGTTAGTAGCTGGGTCATCTCCATGCTAGAAACCAGGATCATCAAAGCTAATATGGGTAATATCAACATAACCAAGAAGGTCCACGGGGGCACTCCACAAGGGGGAGTATTATCTCCACTTCTTTGGCTATGTGTGATCAGCAAAATCTTAACAAAACTTGACGGAGGTGGGGTAAAAGTGGTCGCGTACGCTGATGATGTGGTGTTAATGGTGTCAGGACTGTGTCCAAATACGATCAGTGGGATCATCCAAAGGGCGTTAGGTGAGCTTAACTCTTGGGCCACAGGATGTGGGCTAAGTTTAAACCCACGTAAAACAGAACTTATGCTTTTTACCACCAGATACAAGGTACCAACTTTCACCCTACCAAATATCAACGGACAAACTCTGTCACTATCAACCAGCGCAAAGTACTTAGGAGTAATTCTGGACTCCAAACTTAGCTGGAAGTTAAACGTCGAAGAACGGGTAAGGAAAGCAGAAATTGCTTTATATGCCTGCAAACGTATGCTTGGAAGAAGATGGGGTCTTCAACCTAAGCATATATTATGGCTGTATAAGGCGGTTATACGACCCATTCTATCGTATGGTTCGGTAGTTTGGTGGAAAGCTCTAGGGAGAGAGTACAATACCAAATTACTCGGCAGAATACAAAGATCAGCCTGTGCAATAACGGTCGGTGCAATCAGATCATGTCCTAGAGAGGCTCTCAATGCTCTGACACACGTTATTCCAATAGACCTACATATAAAGAAGACGGCAACCATGAGTGCATTTAGGTTAAATGAAGCGGGTCGCTGGAAAGAAAAAACTTATGGTCACGCTAGTCTATTATTGCGACAAACTCAGTTAACCTCGGTGAGGACTGACTACATCGTCCCGATGGTAACGTTCAATAGGAGTTTTGCCACACTCTTTCCATCTAAAAAAGAGTGGAATAAGGGATTCTCTCTAAACAACTTCGATACCACAGTCTATACAGATGGCAGTAAAATGGATTGTGGTGTTGGAGCTGGTATATATTCTCATAGACTTGGAATTGAAAAATCTGTGCGTCTCCCTAATACCAGCAGCGTCTTCCAAGCGGAAGTACTAGCAATTGGGGAAGCCTGTAGGTTACTAATCGCAGATTTCTCTTTCAAGGGCAATATCGCTATTCTTTCGGATAGCCAAGCTGCAATCCAGGCGCTGGACGCGACTATAACAACCTCTAAAGTGGTGGAGCAAAGTAGGAGTAGCCTCACCAACTTGAGTGAAAACCACAGGGTAACCTTAATTTGGGTCCCGGGACACCGGAACATAGAAGGTAACGAAAAAGCTGATGAACTGGCAAGAGGGGGATCTGCCATGAATAGCGCTCTTGCAGTACCAGTATTCACTCCACTAGGTGCGGTCAAGAATGCAATTTCCCTAAAATACCTTCGAATTGCAGATTGTAGATGGAAAGACCAGACGAAATGCAAAATCAGCAGAACGTTATGGCCCACCTACAACCTCAAGCAATCGTCGACATTAATAAACATGAAACGACGGGACACCTGTAGACTTACGGCAGTCATAACTGGCTTCTGGTCTATCGGAGAACAAGCCGCCAAAATGTGCATCCCTCATAACACATACTGTCATAGTTGTAAACAACCGGGGGAAAAAGAAACAATCTTCCATTTCCTCTGTGAATGCCCTGCCCTATGGAAGGACAGAATGTTAACCCTGGGCAAACCGCTGTTCGAGAGTCTCGAGCAGCTGTCTGGCTTAGAAGTCAACAACCTAATAAGGTTCCTAAACCGCACAGACTGGATATAGTCCTGCTGTAAATAACTGTAAACAATTTGGTAACGAGGATGTGGCAACAAAATGGTGCGGAAGCGCTAGTTGGATTCTGGATGAATCACCACTCTAACCAACCAACCAACCAAGCGACTTTTATTCCTTTCTTTTGGCCACTTTATTGATTTAATTGTCATATTGGCGTTCGGTGCAAAGTTTTTCAATTAATTCTGCTGGCAATGTAAACAATTCTCACTCCTCCTGTGAAATTTTTCCATTCTCTTTCTCGTTTTTTCCTGATTTATTCTGCTTATGTAATCAGAAAATTAATAATTAAATTTGTAATTTCAGTGAGCGTGAAGCCTTGCACTCTCTATCTATAATCCATTTAAATTCAATTTTTTAAACCAAGCCGTAAGTAAGCAAACCTTTAAATGAATATAAATTAAATGATATTAAGAAGACACAATGAGTTCTAAAGGGTGTTTAATCGACTAATTCCTTTTTCAAATGCTACAAAAAACAGTTCAATAATTTTCATTGATTTCACTTTTTATTAGTTTATCAAAAAGAGTAAATCTTCGGATTATTTGTAGTACAAGTACGTACAATTTGCTACAAACGATAGCACACCAACATTTTTGGAAGTTTTGATCATTTTTATACCTCTTTGTCTAATAACTCCAGGCGAATCTATCAAAGGTGGTATCGGTAAATCAGCTGATTTTTTTTTTTGATTTTTGTTTCGCCGAGTCCATGTGGTTGTCAACACATAATGAAACAAGGCGAATTCATTCTTCAATAATTGATGAATGATGATTTTCAACAATTTTTTTTTGCGAGTCAATTAGTTTATTTTACAAAAATAAATACATAGGATTAGTACATCATGTTTCGACTTGACCTTAGCAAAATTTCAAAAATCATTAAGAATTGTAAAAGTTATCGCTGTTTGTGTGGAACCCGTTTCTTCCCTTGCGGTGATCATCACAAATCCTTGGAGATTCGTCTAAAATCAATCGGACAAGAGAAATTAGTTTTTTTAATAGATAATCTTGTACCTGATCGAAGCTTTTTTTTCAAAATTAACAATATGGCGGCCTCCGAAAATATTTTTCAGATTTTCGAGGAAAAGAACCACCAATTAATTGTTAAAAAAAATCGAAATTTTGAAAAAAAAAATCCTTCGATCGGGCACGAGTTTTTTATATTTTTCAAAATCAGTATACATTTTATTGAAATCTACCAAGCGGCTTTTAACCGATAAATCCAATTTTAATATGTTAAACTAGAAAAATCCCACAAACTTTCCTTCCAAGCTATGCGGTTTTTAATTAGAATTCCTAAAAAAAATCGTCTTATTCAGTTTTATATCATTTCAAATTTTAATGCAATAGAGGCAAAATTTTAAATTTCTCTTGAAAGAATCATAAAAACCGTTTGGTATTTTATAATTTTTTCCGTGATGGTGTTGTGCTTTTTCTCTATATAACAAATGCGCGACATTTTTTAAAGCTGATTTCGCTCCATATATAAACAATATAGTGAAGAATATCGCATTTGAGTGCTTGAATCTTTTAAGAAACATCAGCTTTTGGCGTCAAATAATAAGCTAATTTCATTAATTTTTTTACAAATTTGTATGAAAGGCGCGTTGGGTGCAAAAATTTCTTGTTGAAACTCGCACTACTTCGACAAAACAAGATGAACTTCGGAAGTAAGTATTCAACATTTCAAAATGTTGTGGCATGTTTCTTATTGAGCTTTTCCATAACAGAATTTCATTCATGGGCTTGCTATTGCCTGCCGGAGGTAGCCGCTGTTAGAAAAGTTTTTCGTTTCATTTACAATCACTCACAAATCCTTTCAGCTACGGATATAATATGCCGAAAAAAAAATTTTGTTTATTCCATTTCGTTTATGATGTATCCGGTATCCAAGGATATCACTACTACATATGGGGAGCGTTTTTATACCCACGCACACTTCTACCCATGGGCATTATAATTTAGTCACAGCTGTATGTAACAGCATAAAATAATTTATATAGATATACACATTGAAGTCGATTTAGCCATATCTGCCCATATGTGCGCACGATAACTCCATCAAAAATTTAAATATTTCAATAATATCTACTTGGTGCACAAATTGCTCTTTGCCCAAAGAATTGTTGTATGAGAAGTGGGCACAGTAGCTTAATAACCACTCCCACATAACGATAGTTATCAGAAATAAAAATAATGCGATGTCTTTAATATAAATGAAGCAAAATTAACAATTTTAGTACAAATGATCAGCCCGAAAAAAATGAAGCACGATGAAAATAATGTCTTTAAAAAGGAAAGTACTTCAACGTCTTTTAAGTAAATGTAAAATATTTAATAAAACTCACCCAAACTTGGTAAACGAGTTACTCAAGACCTCAAATAAATGTATTTATTTATTTTTTATTTATTGAAAAGAGTAATAATTATAAATAATTATTCCACTTAAAAGGTAAGAAAAAAAGGAACAAGCACTGGCTGCTAAGGCCTTCGGCTAATGTTTTAAATGGTTAATAATATAGATAAAGAAGAAAAAAGGAAATAATTATATTATACTAAGATTACTAGATGCTAGCTGCAAGATTATAATATATTATACCTATACTGGAGAAAAGATGAGGATAGTACAATCGAACGAATGTGGAAGTAACCACTACTATATATACCAGATAACTTAGAAGCCTATGAAGTTAAATTTTCATTTACAGCGAGAGGCGAATTGATTTATGATACTAATATTATATAGTCCGTTGTCTGCTTCAGAAGTTCAGATGGTTTGATATTTTTAAGCACCAATGATCCAATATTTTGTATTCCTGAACATATATCAATGAAGTGAGATACGGTGAACCCGCTGAATCCACAAAACGGGCACGGGGGTTTCAGCAAATCATTTAGCAAATACGAGTGGGTTGAAAGGTATGGCCAATTCTCAGACGAACAATGGTCTTAATATTCCGGCATGATGAATTTGACTGCTATTGGTTTTTCTATCTCGAGAGATTGAAGGATTTGTTGGTACTGGTTCCATTTGTTCAGGGAACTTTCATAAATTTGTTTATATCTTCTGGAAGAGTGTATTCGAACATGTACAATGGCTCTCTGGTTGCCTCCTTAGCTCTACTATCGGCCTGTTCGTTACCTTTGATGCTACTGTGACCCGGAAGCCACATAAGTTTGATTGAAGCTTTTTGTTGTGTGAGCATGTTGCGCATTTTTGTGATTACTGGAGAGTTATTAGCTGGGTTCAGAATAGCCTCGATTGTTGATTTGCTGTCACTGGATATTATATATTGATGGTTTTTTTTGGGAAGCGAAGTGTACCGCAGCTTCGGCTGTGAAAATTGAGTAGTAACTTGGTAAAACTCCAACGGTTATAGTGGTACCTATTTCGTTTGCTACGGCAAATGAAGTACAGGTATCGGTTGTAGATCCGTCAGTAAATAACAGGCTGATTTAAAAGCAGAAACAGTTTCAAGGTATAATTGCTTGAATTCATCGGGGCCAAATAAATTTATTTATTTCATTTTAATAATCTACAGTACGAATTACCTTACCGACTAGACAAAATTGGAAAGAAAAAACCAACAAAAATTGGCAACTGCAATATTAGCAAGAGCAAGTAGTAGGGCAAGTTTTTTTTTTTCATTGTACTTTGTGTCATGTGATTTTTTATATACTAATTTTTGTACAGAAAAATTAAAATAATTTTTTTATAAAGTTTAAGTACTAATAAACAATGTATACAATTTTTTTACATTTATTTCTATTTTTATCTCTTCTAAAAACAGTTTTTCTTTTAGTGCAATTTTGGCGCTTACGTCCATGTAACCCCTTAACTATTACTGAGAGCGGATAAAAATGATGCCCACTTTTTATATGTTAAACCGAAATTAAACCGAACTCAAACCGTCTGACAAATAGGATTTTTCGACAACTTTCTAGAGAAGGCAGTTTGTGACCGATTTTAATAACTTGTTTCTTAAAAAGCTCGTAAATGATTTTGGAATAGATTTTCTAAGCCCAAATGAATACGGCCGCCGTAGCCAAGTGGATTGGCGCATGACTACCATTCGGAATTCACAGAGAGAACGTTGGTTCGAATCTCGGTGAAACACCGAAATGAAGAAACAGTTTTTTCCAATAGCGGTCGCCCCTCGGCAGGCAATGGCAAATCTCCGAGTGTATTTCTGCCATGAAAAAGCTCCTCATAAAAAATATCTGCCGTCCGGAGACTTCTTGAAACTGTAGGTCCCTCCATTTGTGGAACAACATCAAGATACACACCACAAATAGGATGAGGAGTTTGGCCAAATACCCAAAACGAGTGTTCATATACATATATAAAGGGTGGTTTTTTAGCTATTATCTTTTTAAACAGCTGACGCACGTTTCCTGTTTTGTAATTTAACCATGAATCGCCTTACAAACGGGCAACGCTTGCAAATCATTGAAATTTATTATAAAAATGCGCGTTCTGTTAAGAAAGTTTATCGCGCGCTTCTTCCATTTTATGGTCAGTTTAATCGACCCACTGAAGCGGCTTTTCGTGCTTTTGTAACTAAATTTAGAGCCAAATTTACATTACAAACCACCAACACGGTTACGTCGAGTGCGAACTGAAGAAAATGTCGCAGCTGTATCGGCCAGTGTTACTGACGACCATCAATTATCGATTCGTCGCCGTTCGCAGCAATTGGGCCTCTGTTACTCAACAACATGGAAAATTTTGCGAAAGGATTTAGGTGTGAAACCTTTCAAAACACAGCTGGTGCAAGAATTGAAGCCGATTGGTGATTGGGCTCTTGGAAAGTTGGCCGAAGATCCTTTTTTCACGTTCGGGACCTGTCAATTGGCCACCCAGAACGTGCTATATAACGCCTTTAGGTTATTTTTTGTGGGGCTATGTTAAAGCTCATGTCTACTCAGACAAGTCTTCTTGAATTAACGCATTAGAAAGCAACATTAAAGCATTTATATGTGAGATACCGTCCGAAACATTGGAAAGAGTATGCCAAAAATGGACTAAGCGGATGGACCATTTGAAGCGCAGTCGCGGTCAATATTTGCATGAAATAATCTTCAAACATTAAATTATATGGACTGTACTATCGATTTAAATAAAACTTCATGCATTTTTCTGAATTTTACGTGTGTTTTTTGAAAACCTATGGCTCTTAAAAAATTACATAATTATATACATATAAGTACCCAAAAATTTTTTTTTATTTTTTATTATATCAAAACAGGGTAAGAGTATTTTTATAAGTTAGTTCGATTCCAAAAATTAATAACCAGCCCAAATAAAATTTTACTAATAGAGGAACGGATATACATTTTTCCTGAATTTTTTGTGAAGAAACAGTCTCAATTAAATTGGCATTGAACTTCATCTAGAAAGCCCTTGCACTCATTGCTGCAGGTTTTCTAAGTTGTAGTCGGAGTCCACAGTTGGACGCATTCAGGCTCAAAGCCCAATGTGCCTGAGTAAAAAGCTTTTTTCTTTAAATAATTGAAGGAGAGCTCAATAATTTTTTAACTTCGAAAATCCACTTTATGCGCTCTGAATTATTTACTTCTAAATTTAAAATTTTAATTAATTGGAAAACATAAAAAAAGTATTAGAGGAGGGTAAATGTCTGCATAAATAAATTCCTTTCCAAAGGTGGCAGTATCCAAAACAGGATAACTGATTATATGTATGTGTATAAGTACATATGTGTGTACCATTTCAAACAGACTTGAAAATATACCAGTACAACAGCCGAATTGTCAGCAACAATTGATTTCAATGCTGTGCAGTTTTTATTGCTGTTATGATTATGGTTCGCGTGAAAACTTAATGCCACAAAGCGTTGAGAGTTTAGCATTGAAAGCGCTTGTCGATGTACAAATTTATAGACACTCACACATGCAAACATACACCTGTGGGCACAAGAAAAGCAGTGCGACAAATTACAATGTTTCGACTATTTATACATTTTTTTTCAAAATGTGTGTACAAATTGAAAAAAAAAATTAAACAAATTTTCATCAACTTTTTTTAACTTTTCGCCGGAATTTTATGAAAAAAATGTTATAAAATGCAAATTTGAAGTGGATCGCATCGATTTTTGAGAATTTTTTTTTTGCTGGCGGTTTAATGGATTTTCTCCACGCAAAAATTCAAGCATTCTTTATATGAAAGAGAATGCAGAGCACTCTCAACAAAAATAATTATCAAAAAGAGGTTGTCTGTAAAGTCGGTTTACTGACGATAGTTTAACGTGATAACGTCATAAGAAAATACTGATTGAATGGTTGCATTTTTCAAAAGAAAATTTTAATTTTATTTTTTGATAGATATTTTGTATGGATATAGAGAATGAGGTAACATTAACATGACATAATATACTTTAACATAACATAACATAACATAACATAACATAACATAACATAACATAACATAACATAACATAACATAACATAACATAACATAACATAACATAACATAACATAACATAACATAACATAACATAACATAACATAACATAACATAACATAACATAACATAACATAACATAACATAACATAACATAACATAACATAACATAACATAACATAACATAACATAACATAACATAACATAACATAACATAACATAACATAACATAACATAACATAACATAACATAACATAACATAACATAACATAACATAACATAACATAACATAACATAACATAACATAACATAACATAACATAACATAACATAACATAACATAACATAACACTAATGAGCAAGGTAACGACACATTTTTTCGTGCGTGCAGCCTGTTAAATCGAATTATAAGACGTTATCACGTCAAAATCCACGCGAATCTTGAGTCTCTTCAAACTGGCACAATTTTGAACTGAAATTTAATGAGCTTCAACACTGCATACTTAGCTTTTTTTTTATTCTGACTAAAATGCGTGAAATTTTGAAGGTAATTTGTTGAGTTTTTTGAAACTTTGTACAAAGTTCGAAACTGTGAGTGAAATGGTTCTTGTTGTATCATAGTAAAAACTATATTTTATAAAAAACTAAAGAATTTAAATAGAAATTAAAGAAGTAGTCAAAATTTTGGAATATATCAAATTTTTTTTAAATTTTTTACAAATTTTGAAGCTTTGAATTTCATGATTTTTTCTCTAAGAAAGACTATATTTTTCTAAAAAAATATAAAATCGAAATAAAAACTAAATGAGTAGTCAAAACTTTGCAATATATCAGCACTGCTATTCACGTGATCGCAGGTGTATGCACTCGAGCACCAGTTGCAAGCCATTGACAGTAGCCACTTATCGACGTCCGACTACCATGGCCATGGACACGAACATGTGTTGTTGTTATTGTTGTGCCTGAACAACATTTCTCAAAAGAAAGCTGCTCGCAAAAATTGCTGGTGCTTATGCGCTGACAGCGGCAACACTACAAGGTGGTGTGCGGTTGCTTACTTTGGTTGCGCTGCCTGGCTGGCCAACTTGGTTGACTGGCGATTAGCGATATGCAGTGAAATTGCAACATTGCAACATTAGTTTGTTTGCCACCACCACGCCATACTTGGCATTGCGCATGAAGCGAATGCTGCTACTTACTTAAGTAGCTGCGCAGCTGCACAACTTGTCAGCCAGTTAATATGTCAGTCTGTCAGTGAGTTGGTGAGTTGTGCGCATGTCAAATGTGTAAAATGGTTATTGCTATTCCATTTTTTCTTTCCTCTTTTTTCATTGCATTTTACTTTTTATATCAATTGTAATTTCATCCGATATTAAAATACCAGTAATACCTGCCATACATCACGGCAAGCGGCTGTGGTGGCTTTTGCTCTTTATACCCGCCCACCGTCTACTTGTAATACTCAAAAGGTGTTTTGATTGTGGCTTGCCGTGTCGTTGTGCCATTGTCAATTCCTTTCAATTTTTACTCATTAATTTTTTTCTCTTTGTATCGCTTGCTGATTGTTGTTGTTATTATAGAATTGTTGTTGTTGTCGTGTAGTTGTTGCTAGCCGCTTGATGGCAACTTTCTTGTATTTGACTTTGGAGTTAGCCCAGTTTTCATTCGAAGATTCCTCAAATCATCGGGTATTATTACCCAGTCAACCAGCAGTCTGCATGGTGCACAATTAGGACTCCCTGTGTGGTGCGCTGACTCTTCTAGGAAAGCTTCGCAGAAAGTCCCAAAGAAGCGCATCTGCCGGAGAATAAAGCCATCCTCATATATGCCAAGAAAAATGAGGGGAAATGAGTGGTTTCGGCGACCCAAAAACTCCCTGCGGCAGTCGTTTCTTTCTCATACCAACCGGCGCTAGTTGGACACACCAATTGAAGCCAAGTCCTTCTCCACGAGATCTTTCCAACGCTGAGAAGGTCTTCCTCTTCCTGTGCTACCACCAGCCGGTACCGCATCGAATACTTTCAGACCCGGGGCATTTGTATCCATTCGTACGACATAACGCAGCCAACGTAGCCGCTGGATCAACGTGAAAAGGATCAACTCCTTGCGCAAAATCTTTCTCTCATACACTCCAAGCGTCGCTTCATCGGATGTTGTCATCGCCCACACTTCTGCGCCACACGTTAGGACGGACATGATGAGAGCCTTATGTAGAGTGTTAGTTTTGTTCGTCGAGAGAGGATTTTGCTACTTAGTCCAAAGTAGCACTTTTTGGCAAGAGAGATTCTTTGTTTGATTTCAAGGCTCACATTATTATCGGTGTTAATGCAAAATTCTAACTGTTACTCGTAACAGTGACGTGGGTGCCGATACGCGAGTCCGCCGTCTGTTTGTTTGATGACAGGAGGTACTTCGTTTTGTCCTCGTTCACCACCCCAGTTGACCCTCTTGCTTTGCTTCTTGATCCAGTTTGGAAAAGGCAGAACTAACAGCGCCGATGATGTCAATACTACTCATCTAAATGTTTTTAAAAATGACTCTTTGAATCGTCCGAAGATGAGAGAATTTTTTATTTATTAATAACTTTGGACGTTTGGAGCTTTCTCATGTATTAATAACTAATAAGTGATTGCAGAAAACAATAAACCTAATAACAAGGAGATGCAACGTGATTGATAACTACTCCGATGCGTTGCTTTTGAGGAATCTCATTTTACTTTATATTTGAAGCGCTCATTCGAGGTGTTTCCCTTCTGCTTCGGAGCGTCCCGCATTCGGCTGGCTGGGTAGTAGCGATTCTTACTTGACGTCGCTTTTCTACCTCACGAGTTCATTATGAAGAGATGCCTGTCTGGACTTTTTCACTGCATATCAGGCCAAGTTTTCTTGTACCATAGTTTAATAAAAAGAGAAGTGTGGCAAAAAGAATTACTTTTTGAATACAATAAACTGGTTTATATATATATATATATATTTTGCTTGTTTCTTTGCAATGCAGCGTTCAACTTTAATAATAATGAGGGCTTTTTTAAACAGGTTTAAGAAAATTATACAAAACAAGATATATTACACTCTTGCATTTTCGTTTATTTATTGATGGGATTAGTCCACTGCTATGTGTCAAATATATAACTAATTGCAAATGTAGCGGTCAGTTAGAAAATATCTAAAATAGTAAGTGAAAACTAACCGAGCTAAATATCGTAGCAGGGCAGCATTGCGTTTTTGTCAACGGACATGGTTTTACTTCTAAAAACTAATGGCAAAATGGTGTATAAAACATATTGCGCAGCTTTGGTTATTTTTCATTTTTGTCATAAAAATATAGTTCATACTGTCACAAAAATGAATAAAATAATATGCTTATGGAAGAAAATGAGCAATACCTCAGCGAAAAAATTGTTAAAAATCAGTGCGATTTTGAGTCAGGTTCCATTAGAATAGGAAGAAAGCATCATAATACCCATTTTTAACCCTAGAAGGACATTCATATTTTTAGTACACTAAAGACATTCTTCGTCGAAACGACGACAACTCTTTTTAAGCTTTTTTCAGATTGCACCTACAGCCAAAAGGAATAAAATATAAATACTGTATTTTACTCTGAATATTTATTTAATAGTTTTAATGCTCGTTTATTTACTTTAATATAATATGAAACTTAAAATTAAAAATATTTATTTTCAAAAAAAATTTTTTTTTTCCTGATACCTCTCCACTGTTTTCTGCATTCCCATCATGTTGTACTAGTCCGCTTTGTATATTTTGTCGAGCTGCCGTTTTTAAACTTACCACATTAAGTCTTTTATATAAGTGCTTTTGAATGAGAGCAGAATGTTAACCTTTCATAAATTTTCTGCGACTAAGTGGTTTCTGTGGTTACATTTCGATTTGTGCCGTAGATGCTTTTTGTTAGCTCTTTAATAAAGTTTTCTGCAAGAGGTAAATTAGTATCGCTTGATCCTTTTCCTAAATATGGCTTAGTATCTACCTTGTATTTTGTTCCACTATCACACATCATTACTATTTTGAGCCCATATTTTGCAGGCTTGTTCGGTATGTACATTTTAAAACCACATCTACCTCTGAATGGAACTAACTGCTCGTCATATAGGGCCCTGGTGTGTAATTCTCCCGACATTTTTGAGTAAAAATATCTCACACCTTTCTTTGTCTGCTATCAGACCTACGAGTACTGCCTTATCATCAAGCCGCAAGCAGGACATTAGAAATTTGAATCGGTTGTGAGTCATTGTGGATAGGTACTTTGATCCAGAGTAGGACTGATCGAATAACTCTGCAATTGAGAGG
>JAYXIM010010781.1:0-11354 GCA_037575425.1 Anastrepha fraterculus | reverse complement strand
GATTGGAGTTCTTAGTGGCAGTCAGGCTGCACTAAAGGCCCTGGAGAACGCGAAGCAAGCCTCGAAGATTGTTCAAGAATGTAAGAAGAAGCTTAATTCTGTCACTGCCGTGTTCAAGGAAACGAAATTGCCGATGATTTGGCCAACCGTGGATTAGCGGTTACCCCACAAGGGCCAGAGCCAATAATCGGAATCAGTTCCGCAGAAACCATGAATTGGATCAGCGATTATGTAGGCAATCTATATAAAGAGCGATGGTCCGGTCTAAAACGTTGCAGAACTGCAAAGTGTTTTGTGACAAGTCCGAACAGGAAACTGGCAAACTTTCTACTATAACTTGGACGGAAAGACGTTCGGTTGATGGTCGGTATTATTGCAGGACTCAACCCATGGGGTCAGCATACGACCACCGTTGGATTCATTGAGGGCCTTGTCTTGCTTGGAGAAGGCGGATAACACTGTGCATTTTCTCTGTGAGTGTCCTGCCTTTGCTAGAGCACGGCTACGAGTTTTGGGTTCCGATGTCATGCGAATGAGTAATATTCGTTCTCTAAAACTGGAGGATATTTACAGATTTGCTAAAGAATCTGAAAAGTTCTTACAGGACTAGCTACCTTTGTCTATATCTCTATTCTTTCCCTTCTCTTTCTCTGATACTATTCTCCTTTCCTCTTTGACTATTATCTATTTTATCTATTTATTTATCCTGGATGTTTTAGGATCCACCAAATCTCTTGATGCGCCTTGGCTCGAGCTTTTCAAATTTAAAAATCTGAATTTTAATGACTTAACACACGGTTTGAAAATTTCTAACACTGAGGTAAAAACATTATGTTATTCGAACAATGTGGTACTCATGGCGAACTCAGAAGATGATATTCAGAGTTTACTCTATTCTTTTGAAAAATCTTCCCAAAAATACGACATAAAAATATCCACATTAAAGACAACATCACTAACAATTTCAAAGGACCCATTAAGAGACAAGTTAGCTGTATATGGCAAATGTATAGAGAAGGTCATGGAATTTAATTGCCAGGGCGCAAAGATAACATCTTCAAATGATGCCGTTGATGAGGTGCGAAATCAAAACAAAAAAGCCGCTCAGGTGGTCGGCTGTTTACGGGATGTTATGGGGAAAAACCAATCAGTGAGCATCAAGAGCAAAGTTTGTATATATAAGGCATGCATAAGGCATACGGAATTGAAACTCGGGCAGATACAACTACAACAAAGTGATTAATATCCATCGTCGAAATGCAAATGTTGCGAGCAATAGCTGGCTACACAAGGCGCGATCTTAAACGAAATCAATGATGTACTAATTATATTTTTATTAAAAAAACAATAACATATTGTAATTTTTTGCATTCTAAAATAGGGCTAAATAAAGGTGAGGAAGAAGAAGAAATAAATAGCCAAAACTTGTCAATATGTGATGCACACTTTTTTTGATGCTGGCGGTATATCTAAGCACTTTTCCTTAGCCAACAGAAAATGTTATGTTAGCAGTGATTGCCGTTTTGCAAGTGTAAAGATTATTTACAGGGCTACATTCAGGTGCTGCTTGAGCCGTAACTAGACCAGTAAAAGAGGAAGTATTAATTAAGGGTGGTCTAGAATTTTCAAAGAATCGATTTCTTTTTGTTTGGATATTTCGAAAGTATAGGCTTTTGAGAATATACTGTCAAATTTTTGGAATTATATTCTTAGTATTTTCGATTCTACAGCCTTTTTTAGCAGGTAGAGCCTGATTCGTCACGCGGCGGCATCATTGTAAAATATCCGCTCTCAAAACTTTAAATTGAATTATCTCAAAACTACTTTTTCGACCTGGTGTTGTCAAAAAAAAAAGCACTATTCAAGCCAATCGTCTAAAATATGTTGTTCACAACATTAATGGCTATCACTCAAACGAGAATCATATCATATTATTATTTCAATTATAACGTATTTTTTTATTATAAAACTGAACAAAAATCTGATTTTTAGAGTGTCAAATTCAAAACCGCGCCATTTTGTCAACAATTTTCTTTTATTCTAATATGGGACACAGCTACAGCCATACTAATTATTTTTTTTTTTTTGGTTTTTGTGTTACAGCTAAAGAGAAGAGCCAAAATGGACAACACCGGTCCAATTTTTCGGGATGGTGAATTTCAGCGCCATTTTTCAAATTATTAAAATTAAACAAAAAATTTTGTTTTTTCATTTTTGTATGTAAAAGAAGTTAAATAAAAATCCTCAAAATTTTTTTTTATTATAATTTTTGTATGTAAAAGGAGTTAAGAGGGGCCTCTTATCAGGCGGCTTCAAAAAAACGATTTTTTTTTACTACAATCGATAGATATACTATAGGAGAATATGCCCTCAAAATTTTATAGCGGAATTCAAAGTGATTTCGGAGTTACAGGCCTGTGTACCGTCCCTCGTGTGATTATACTGTCTACCTTCTGAAAACTTTGAAACACGTTTTCTCAAAACCATGTTTTTAAAAATGGCGTGTAAGATTTAAAAAAACGACGAAAGTTATCGTTTCAAACCGATAATCTGTTTAAAGATAATTAAAATGCGCAACTAAATAACTAATAAAATACAAAAAAAAAATCATTTTTTAATGTTATTTTACACCTTTTTTGAAAAAAAATAATGAAAAAAGCACTTATTATATGCGGGAGAGCATTTAACTTCTTTTACATACAAAAATGAAAAAACAAAAATTTTTGTTTAATTTTAATAATTTTAAAAATGACGCTGAAGTTCACCATCCCGAAAAATTGGACCTGGACGGTGTTGTCCATTTTGGCTCTTCTCTTTACCTGACACACAAAAACCAAAAAAAATATTAATCAGTATGACTGTAGCTATGCCCCATATTAGAATAAGAGAAAATTGTTGACAAAACGGCGCGGTTTTGAATTTCACACTCCAAAAATCGGATTTTTGTTCAGTTTTATAATAAAAAAATGCGTTGTAATTGAAATAATAATATGATATGATTCTCGTACGAGTGATAGCTATTAATGTTGTGAACAACATATTAAAATTTCAGACGATGGGAATGAGACAATATTTTTCTTTTGTGTTTCTGGTGAAAACTACGACCGCAATCTTACACGCCGTTTCACTAGCGCGTAACGAGAAACTGTGCGAGATCCCTCTTACGTCCACCATTTGTTTTTTATTTTATGTTAAAAAAATTGTTTATTACTCTTCAATCATTCCTTCAAATAAATGCAAAAGATTATTCCTGTGTGTCGCTTTTTTCGCCTCGAAAAAAAATTTAGAAAAAACACTTTTTTTTGAAGCCACTGATAAGAGGCCCTCCTTAAATAAAAATCCTAAGCAATTTAAATATGCTTTTTAATTTTTTTTATTATAAAACAAAATAGACCTGAAGATACCCTAACTTTTCTCGCTCTAAACTATCTGGACGCATAAGTTTTAAATGTACTTTTATTCAGGTGTTCCACAAGATCTTTAGTGTTTTTCTACGTACGGCATTATTTTTGGTTCCTCTTATTGTGCCAAACTTCTGGAGCAACTAGTCTTCAACATTCCTCACTATCTTGTCCATCTAGTCTAGAAGGAGAGCCATGGACTTAAGTAAATATAAAAAAATAAATAATATGAAAAATCGCCAAGAAGCCATTTTTCGCTTTCTCATATTTTAGCGGGAGTGTAGTTCATTGGTAAGTTTCTTCATTTTTACGCACTTTTGATTTGTTAGTAAAAATAAGCAAAAAAATTATTATCTGCACATACAAAAAGGAAACAGACTTTCAAGTTTTGAACATTTTTCCCCTCAATTGTTTATTTGATTTCATTTATTGCGCGGAAAGTTCCAGTTGAGCTGAAGAAAAAAACTAAAATCAAGGTGCTGCACTTAGTAATGTCGCCTAGCGTATTTGTAGGAGTGCATATTTGTACACATAGGTATAAATAAGTAAAATTTTCAGTAATTTAATAAAAAATGTAAGCAATGAAAGCGAAGAGCTAATGCATATTTTCAGGTCGGCACCATATTTTTTAAACTTCGAGCATGCAATACAAAATTGCTGCTACAAATACTCGCATGCGAGAATTCTCGTGTATACGAATAAAATTTCAAAAATCGATTTTCAATGCTCTTACATTACAAGTGGAGTGTGCATTTCAAATTTGGCGGACAAGTGCAGCTTGATTGGTTCCATAATAGTTCCCACACTGGAAAGTGTTGCAATTTCAAGAGGTAAAATTTTCGAACAAAAATGGCAGAGAAGCAGCTGTACTCAGCGCAATAAAGTGAAAATCGTTTGTAAGTGTGCTTCTCATGTTGTTGGTAACATAGTTATATGTGAAACATACATCATCGATGCACCAGCACTTACATATTTGTAATTGTGCTCAACCGCAGGCAGCGTCATTAAAGAAAATTTTCAATTTTCACTATGGAAATTAAAGTTGGGAATTGGGTTTCCTGTGTATTGGATGCGTTGCACACCTCAGCGGTTAGTGTGTGCGCATGGCTTTGTATGTGTATGGTTGTATTCATGTCAGAGTGTGTGACTTGTTTGTTTGGCTTGTGGCAAGTGTTGGGAATAAGTCGTTCACCGCCTAACTTGGTCAACGACAGCAGCAACAACGCGGCAGGCAGAAGCAACTCACTGCATATGTGCCACTATGAATTTTAATAGAATAACAACAATAGCAAAAACGGCAGCTTAAAACCAAAAGTCTATTGTAGCAGTTGGCTGTCTGGCTATTGCTTTGTTTGTTGCAAGTCGCATGCTGAGAAAAAGAAAACATTAAATGACAACAACGACTTTGGCACTGGCAGAAATTGAAGCTGAGGCTGAGGCTGAGACTGAAGTGGTTGTTGCAAGTGATTCCTTGCACTTGGGAAACAAGTTGTTGATAGCGCTGTTGTTGGCTTCAAAAATTTGAAACTGTTTTTGCTGTCGCCGTTGATTGTATTAATGTTGTTGCAATAGTTGTTGTTGTACGAGTATAGTTGCACACTGTCGGCTTGTGCTTGTTTTTGGAACATCCAACACATCCATCCAACTAACTGGGATTCTCTAACTAAGCCGCACGGCTGGTTTTCCAACAACTACAACCGGCTTGATCCCGCTTAGCCTAGCGCTTGATATTGTAGCGAAATGATGGCAGCACGCTGCCACAATCCAAGCTGCATCACTGCCACCACACGGATAGTCAGGCGCTTGTGGCAAATACGTTAGTAGTTCATATAAAATCTTAATCACAAGCGTGAAATTCGCATTAGGTCTTCTGATATCACGACGATGTCATCGAATTCTTGCTGCTTGCACAGTGCCAATGTAACTTAGCAAAAACTCAGCGATAATCCATTAGAACTGTAGTGAAATTAAATAACTCTGCACATTGAAAGGATTCAATTATTCAACGTTAATTCAAAATAAGGATAATATTCGTTGTGGTGTGAAATTTAAGTGTCGTTCATATTAGGAACATTGCGAGTTTACAGAAAAAGTTTTCTGCTCGGTTTCTATTCCTGCTTCTCATCCTGCGAAATTTACCACACATGCAGCAGTCAAGGCACAGAAGTGCGCTGCATTTGAGAGTGTGTGTGTGTGTGTGAATGCTCGTTCGCAGTAATTAGCATTTAGTGAAGCAGAATAACAAACAAAAATTGGATTAAATACTACGTGTGGCAGTGAAGCAGTGCTGTGCTACCGGATACGGCACAAAAGTTGAGCCACTTCAACTACATAAATCAAATACCTACGACTTTTGCCTGTGGTTGCGCAAATATCATTTAAACGCGAGCTCAAAATGAAAGCGCTAATTTCATTTGGTGTTATAACACTTTTAATGGTGATTTCAGTGCGCGCAACACCCGCCATTAGCTCCAGTGAAAACTCGGTAAATATAAAAAATTTATAGGAAAAATTAAAAATTAGAACAACGAAAAGAACTTTAAAAGCTAAGAGGAAAAAATGTTGTTTTAGAAAAAAGAAGGGGATAACAAAAATTAAAACAACATGAAAGTAGTAAAATGTTTTTAACTAGCACTATTTTGATTCTCTTTCAAAGAACAAAAATGTTGTGACCTTTGCGTTGCTGGCCTAACACTGAACTTTGCAAACTTTGAAAATGGTTTTATGTATTTTCAAAATATCCTGCATGGTAATCAATGCACTTTTGCATTCATTTGAATCAATTTTCGAAGCGCTTTGCCCAGTCGTTTTTCCAGGGCGCCTTTTAAATTGTATGCAATCCTGTTCGCATAGGGTCTTTTTTTAGCACAAAGTGATTATGCAAAATCTTAAGGATACTTGTCATACTAATGCCCAAAAATTGCGCAACCTCGCGGTATGAGAGATGACGAACTTATTCTCACATTTCGCGCACAGCAAAGATATTTTCTACCACAACAACTGATTTTGGACCAGCTTCCCGGCATTCGTCGGTGAGCAAACATCTACGTTTTTATATATATATAATTGGCGCTTACCCTCTTTTTGGGGGTTTGGCCGAGCTCCTCCTCCTATTTGTGGTGTGCGTCTTGATGTTGTTCCACAAATGGAGGGACCTACAGTTTCAAGCCGATTCCGAACGGCAGATATTTTTATGAGGAGCTTTTTCATGGCAGAAATACACTCGGAGGTTTGCCATTGCCTGCCGAGGGGCGACCGCTATTAGAAAAAACTTTTCCTGCATTTTGGTCTTTCACCGAGATTCGAATCAACGTTCTCTCTCTGAAATCCAAACGGTAGTCGCGCGCCAAGCCATTCGGCTACGGCGGCGGTTTTCATGGTGCAAAATAATAGTTCTAATAGCGGTTGGTCCTCAGCAGGTTTAGGTAAACCTGCCTACTTTTGCCATGAAAAATCTCGTTACAAAAAAACCAGCTGCCGTTCGAAGGCGACATGGTCAATAAATAGGAAGAGCTGTTAGACCAAGCGCACAACAAATAGTGTAAGCGTTAATTACATATAAATAAGTATGCCAAAATGATGGCGCCTGCTCACGGTATAATGATTTTAGTTCATCGTTTCATTCTTACCTTAATTGCATTTCTTTGCCGAGATGAGTTTCAGTAGGCACTTTAAACACCACTAAAACGTGCTGAGTGCGTTTATGATAAAATATGACAAACTTTCCAATGTAAAAGGCAGATGGCACTTGAGAACACTCTCTTAATTCCTGTCCTGCCTGATGGATGATAAGGTATTTGCAAAAAACTTCCAACGGTCACGATCCTTCGCGATGACTTTCACTTCTTTGAAAGATTTCCCTGCAGCCTTCAGATCCTTTTCAAGAGTTGTTTTCCAAGTGCTCTTAGGGCGTCCTTTTTTTCTACTGCCTTGCGGGTTCCAATCGAGTACTTGCCTGCATATTTCTGTGGGATCCTTTGGAAGAGTATTACCATCTGCCTCCACGTTCTCTAATCTATTTCAGCCTGGATGGGTAACTGCTTACAATTCGCCCAAAGCTCTCTGTTTCTGATTGTTCTGGGTCACTAAATCCGCAATAAATGTCTGCAAGATTTGTTAACAAAAACTTGCAGCTTATTAGCGACCAAGTTTGTCATGAGCCAGGTCTATACAAATGGACTGATTTTACAATTGAGTTGAAAATAGGGTTAGAGATTTTTGCACTATACTAAAAGCTGCAAATTTAAACTTTTAATGAGGAAGAAATTGAATATTTGGAAAAATATTGAAGAGGAATCCTAATCGCTGCATCGCCTGATATGTGTTGATATTACAGGGGCTATGAAAACATGTCCCACGTATGCATTGGGTGTGCTCCTGAGCATACCACCGCTTTCAATCTTGATTGAAAGGGAAGCTCGCTCGAGTGCCTTAAGATTAAAAGGTATATCTGAACTTAAAAGTGGCGATATGAAAGGACATTTAAAGATCTTAGAAGACTTCCTACATAGTCCCATTCTTCATAGGGATACTATCACCCAAACCAATACTCTTGAGGAACTTCCAAGTTATAATTAATGAACGAACAGACTGGGGAACTAACTCTATCACTTTCAAGCATGGCTCTCAGCTGTGGTTTACAGATGGGTCCAAATTGGAAAATAGTAGAACAGGGGCAGGAATCAATGGGCCTAAATTCAAAAAATCGATTCCGATGGGATTCTACCCAACAATATTCCAGGCAGAAATACATGCCATTGAAATATGTGTGAGAGAATACCTTAGCAGGAAAATGAGAGGTACTCAACTACATACTTTCAGATAGCCAAGCAGCTCTAAAAGCCCTTCTATCAACAAACATCACCTCCAAATTGGTAAACGATTGCATAAACCTTCTCAACACGTTAGGGAACCTCAACATAGTAATACTATGCTGGCTTCCGGGACATGAAGGACATGAGGGAAATGAAATGGCTGATGACCTTGCAAAACAAGTAGCAAATATGCAACTTACTGGTCCTGAGCATTTCTGTGGACTCACAAAAGGCCACATTAATGAATTCCTTAGGAAATGGGAAGAAAAAAAACTTGCCGCACACTGGCTAAACTGTGCCGGTCAGCGTCAAGCCAAACTACTCCTAAGTCCCAACAAAGGAATATCTGACAAGCTACTCTCACTAAGCAGAGTAGATCTGCGTCTTTTAACAGGATTTCTTACAGGTCAATGCAGCCTGAGGTATCATCTAATTAATATTGGTCTATCTGAGACAAATGTCTGCCGCTTTTGCGAAATGGACATAGAAAGCTCAGAACATGTGCTTTGTGAATGTCCTGCATTGGGCAGACAGAGGCTTCATCACCTTGGTGGTATCGTAGTATCTCCATGCAATCTTTGGAACAACAAACCCAAAATTGTGCTAAAATTTTTAAAAAGCCTAAAACTCTAGGGTTACAAAACAGGCCTTTCACAATAGATCAGCTCTGGTCGCAGTGCGTAATGGCCTTCTAATAATAATAATAATAATAATCCTAATCGCGGACGCTCGCGACTTCCTTTGAAGAGAAAAAAATATGTTACTGGAAAGGTTTGAAACATATTTTCGCTTGCACTCTGACTCCTGGGATGCAATTCTTGCATCATTCCCGATACCAAATTAAGATTTTGAAAAGTCTTGCTAGAAAGTTATGAGTCATATAACCTAGAGGATGTCGAAGATAAAGGTAAGGATGTTCAAAATACAACCGGTAGGAGACGAAATTAATTGCAGCCCTAATACATAATTTCTCGAATTTGATAAGGAGTTATCAGGTATTCGATTAAAATAAACCAATCTGCTAAATTTTCGTAAATAACTTCTTGTTTTTAGATGAAAATTATTATATACTTGTAGACTCTCATGGCGGGCCATAGCAACCGAAGTAATTTTGTACTTGACTTTTGTAATAGATGAAATTTGCAACGCTTTAGTGCGGAGTAATTAGAAGCTTCTACTCAAAACTATGATTTGTTGTGAAAACAGTTTCTTATGCGGCTTCAGCTCGTATAGTCTTACTTACTTTTATTCTATAAGAAGCCGTGTTATGTTACTTAAAATGTTAATTATCACAAAAGACTTTCACGGTCACTAAATATTTAGTGGCAGTGCAATTTATTTTTACTATCACTACAGGATTAGTTGTAATGTAATTTTTTTTTTACTATCAATAAAAGTTTAGTGAAATTTATTCTTTCTTTCACTATCACTAAATATTCAGTGATTATATAATTCATGTTTTAACTACCGTTAAAGAAGTAGTGGTAGTAAAACGCGTATTGAATTTATTTTGTAGTGTTTTATGCCCAACCCTTTTTGAAAATACGCAGCTTTGTATGTGTGGCAATCAATGTAGAATTCCATACTTTGTTCAGCTGGGTAAACAAGCTTTGGCGATTCTGCTTTGTATGTCGTCTACTGCATCTCCGTCCGTAGAAATTGCATTTCCCAAGTAGGTGAAGGTAACAACACTAGAAGCACCCAAGCCAGAAATATGAATAGCAACCCTCGTTGAACCTCATCCACATAGCAGCAAAATAAAAATTCTTTTTACGATTTTTGCAGTCGGATTTGGAGTTGAAGTGCAGTCGCAGACAACATTTGCATGAAATAATCATCAAACAATAAATTATATGGACTGTACTATCGATTTAAATAAAAAGTTCAAGCATTTTTCTGAATTTTACGTGTGTTTTTTTGAAAAACTTTCCCAATAGCTTTTGAAAATCACCCTTTAGTTTCCACAGTAGAACACCACGCAAAAAGCCTATAATTTCGGCAAAAGCCCCGTAAATTTCGCTTGAAGTTCGCAAGCACATAAAGAAAAACAGATGAGTCAAAGTTTAGTATACTTGGCTGCGATGGAAAGGCGAAAGTTTGTAGGAAAAAAACAACTGAACCTAGCCGAAAAATTTAGTACCACATCAGTGTAAAACATGGTGGCAGCAATGTAGTTGTTTGGAAAGCTATTACGGCATCTGCAGTTGAAGGGATAGCACAAATTGATGGTAACATGGATGGAACATGATTTGAAACCTTGGATAGTTTGGAGTTTGACTATTCAAGACACACGGCACATATTGTTAAGGAATGACGGCCTTACTATGCACCAAGACAATTAATTTACACAGCACCGCAAAGCCCAAACTTAAATATTATTGAAAATATAATATTATATAATGGAAATTTTAGAACGGGAAATTAGAAAAAAAAATCAGATTACTACCGTGAAAAAACGCTATACTAACGCTGGACTTATGCGCTTCATAAAAGGCTATGCATAGCCAGTTCTGCTATATGGCATGGAAATATGGACCATAAAATTGGAGGACATGAACAGACTAGAAGCATTTGGAATGTGGCTTCTCCGGATAGATAATTACCCTTTAACGTCTCAGAGCAGGCAAATTTAATTACTTGGATCCCAATTCGGTGCTCTATGAACCTCACGAACAGATTTATTTTTAATTTTTTCAAATTAAATTTCCTCAATTTGGAAACGTTGTTCTGGCGTTAAACGTTTTATGTTGACTTGCTAAGCCTTACTGACGAACGCAGTTTGACATTCTGAGCTGTGTAACCATAGTTATCGATATCGATAGTTTTGATAAACGGTTCACTAGACGGGGCTATTTTATTGAGGTGGCAGCCTTTGGTCGGGAAAACCGGAGTCATTCCGGTAACGTAGAACCGGCTGCCATGGGAATGATGCTGAAGCACCTAGGTCCATTGGGCTAGGTCCATTGGGAGTAGAACAAGTGGAAAGCAGGGAGAGTGGTCCAGCTACTTAAACCTGGGAAACCCGCCAACCAAAAGGAATCTTATCGGCCGATAACTCTTCTTTCCCCAGTAGGGAAAACACTTGAAGCCCTCCTACTCCCACTCTTCACGAAACACCTGGCTTCAGCCCAGCATCAGC
>JAYXIM010010748.1:0-18856 GCA_037575425.1 Anastrepha fraterculus | reverse complement strand
GGAGTGAGCTAACGTGAGAAGGCGAAACATTCCAGGATAGTTGGTTGTGCGTTGGGTTTGGGACCCGCCACTTATAAATCCCCCCAATGAAAAGTTTAAAAAAGCCTCGGATGAGACCTCCCTATACTGATGACGACCATTGCAAAAGAAATAAGGATTACGATTTGAGGGCATGCACCTGGAATGTCCGGTCCCTCAATGGGGAAGGTGCCACTGCCCGGCTGGTTGATGTCCTCGTGAGAGTAAAGGCTGACATCACTGCCATTCAAGAGATGCGATGGACGGGACAAGTCAAGAAAAGAGTAGGACCTTGTGACGTTTACTACAGCTGTCATGTAAAGGAGCGCAAATTCGGTGTTGGATTTGTTGTGTGAGAGAGACTTCGTCGCCAAGTACTATCGTTCACTCCGGTGGACGAGCGTCTCGCAACAATCCGCATCAAAGCCCGTTTTTTTAACATATCGCTAATTTGCGCCTACGCCCCGTCGGAAGAGAAGGACGATGCGACCAAAGATTCCTTCTATGAGCGCTTGGAACGTTCTTATGAGCGCTGCCCCCGCCACGACATAAAAGTCGTGCTTGGCGACATCAACGCCAGGGTGGGCAGGGAGGGAATTTTTGGTCCCACAGTCGGAAAATTCAGCCTGCACAACGAAACATCCGGTAACGGACAGAGGCTGATCGACTTCGCCGGGGCCCGAAACATGGTAGTCTGTTGTTTGAAAAAATCGAAATTTAAAAAAAAAAAAACCTATCCTTCTGTCAGTTACGACTCTTTTATGTTCTTCGAAAGCAATACAAGTTTTATTGAAATCTACTTAGCGGTTTTTAAGTTACAGTCATCACCAGTTAAAAAAGCATATGTAGTTTTGAGATAAACGCATTTAAGGGGACAGGTACCTGTAAACGGCCATATTTTCCCTGATTTTCATTAAAATTACTTTAAATGAAGAAGTCAATACATTTTTTTGTTTTCAAAATTGGCATACAGTTTATTTATATATTAAAACATTATAAAACTTTTTTTTTATTTTAATCATTGAGGGTTAATCATGAGAGGGTTACTCATGCCCGAATTAAAATCGGCGGGGCTAAAATTTTTTTGAGTAGATATATAAGATAGGGTTGACATCAGTATTAACGGTTCAAAAGTTCAAGGTCCTAGGTGTCGTGGTTCAAGAGCTACAGGATGTTGTGTATATGCAACATTGGGCAATGGTGGTATATATTTAAAAACAAGTTTATTTCTTTTACAAATGCCGTTAATTTATATTTTATGTATGATAAGACACGAGACAGTTTTTTTGGGGATTGGAACACAAGTGCACATTACTTTTGCTGCATTTACAGCTTGGAAACCCAGTGGTGCATACTCTACATCTGCCTCTTGTTCCCCATTCCGGCCAATGATTATAACCATCAAGTCGAAGTGATTTTGGTGGGTCTTCAACATAAGCTCTTTTATAGGGATTTGATTCAGAGCCTGTAGAAGCAGGTGGTGATGATGGAGCTGGTGATGCTGGGGAAGATGGTGCAGTTCCTGAATTCATTGTCAAAAGGAGTGATGACGGACGACCTCTCTTTTTGGCGACAGCTGTAGTTTGTAGTACTAAAATATTCTATGGGGTTTTCACCACATTGCTGCATAATTTACTTTTCCAGGTGGTCTCACATACACTCAGCACTACTCCACTTCGAAATATAGAAATCAATTTTTTTCCATTACCTCCTGTGCAACGATTTCATTTTCATTAAAATCTTCAACATCTTAGCTTCCAATAATTTAGTCAATCAAACCAACTTCCACATTTTCAGCTCTGTTATATAAATTTTCCAATGTTTCCTCTATAATTTCCTTCATATTTTGATCTTCTTCAATTTCATCGTCAGCCGAATCATCCCAATCAAAGTTGGCAATCCTAGAAGGTGTATACTGAAATAAATTATATTTTTCGAAAATTTCCACAATAGGCTAAGGTTGCATATACGCAAAATAACGAAATTATTACAGACAAACTAAATAATATTTTCATGTAGGGTTTTTTTCTAAATACTCTCTTACCTTTCTATACTTAAGTAGAAATGTTGGTTTCAGGATGAAATAATTATTTTTATAATTTTTTTCCACTTTTTTAGAACACCGTTTTTTTCGCAAAATCAATTTTTCAACTTCTCGCTCACAAATATAGCTACCGACTAAAAGCGTGTAAAGCTGACTGCCAAACAACTTGCTGTTTGCTTTCTCAACATAGTAAGCTATAATTTAAAAGAAAATTCAAAACAATAACTAGAAAATAACGAGAGTTAGAGGGTCGGAACCACAATGTTGCGTATATGCAACATCGGGAATGAGAGGGTTGAAATGGCGGTTGAACACTCAATTCTTCCAGGAAAGTCGCAGCGGGGCTTCTCAATCGGCGGGCATTGTAGCATCGGCATCAGTGAGCTGAGTACAAAAAACCAAAAACTTTTTTGTTTATTATTACCATAATTTCTATATGAATTAAAAAAAAAAAATCGCGGTATAAAATGCTTCAAAGCAAAAAACTGAATTTTGGTTCGAATTTTCCTACTATGTTTGCTTCGAAAAAATTATTTTTTCGAAAAATTTTCGAAAACTTGTATATTCACATAGAAAGTAAAATCATAGAAAAGATGTGCGCAAAATTTCAGGGAGATCGGTCAATAACTTTTCGAGTCATCGTGTACGCCAATTCGAAAAATATAGTTTTGATAAAAACGGGTCTCAAGTCGGCAACGTAGAGAGGTATAGTCCTAGCGCTCGAACGCAAAGGATAGATTCGTCACGGTTGACGATCTATAATATAAAAAATACTTAAATTTACGTTCTAAAAATTGTTTGACATATTCTTAAAAGATTATATTAACGTTTTATGGAAAAAAAATTTTTTTTTCGAAATTTTACAGGTATCTGTAAAGTTTTACTATCGATTTATACGAATTATTTAAATACTTACTCTGTGTCATCTATTCCTGGGCCATATAATAACACTGTGGAACAAATTCAGGTTAGCAAAAATTAGGTCCATTCTGAGAGTGGCAGGTGAAAATAGAGGCAAAATTAGAAGACCCGTATCGCGCCGTTTTTTATGTTAGTTCGAATTTTTTTTTAATCGGCCTTCGAAGTTCGAAATCGGAGCAAAATTGTTTATATGGTTTTTTGGCTATAACTCGTCGACTAATTGATATTTTTCCAATCTGTAAAAGCCAAATTATTGCTAGAGACCTGTGCAACAATTACAGTTTTTGAAAAAATTGATTTCGAAAATTTTTGTGGTACTTATGAAACAATATACTGAAAATCGGCATTTGACTGCAAACTTCGAAGGCCGATTAAAAAAAAATTGGAACTAACATAAAAAAACGGCGCGATACGGGTCCTCTATTTTCACCCGCCACTCTCAGAATGGACCTAATTTTTGCTAACCTGAATTTGTTCCACAGTGTAATTCTTCAGCCGCCATATCAGCTTCCAAAATATCGATTTGCTGTTGCCTACGTAGCATTCCACCTTCTCGAGTGTTATCGTTAGCACGCTTTTCTGCCAATTTCATACGTGCAGCATCCATTTTTTTAGCATACGAACACCCTCTGTTAATTGTTGAATAACTCGAAAAGTATTTGTCATATTCACTTCAAATTGTCAAACAAAATAAAAAAAGTTCAATTTGCATAGATCATATTTTTATTTTGCTCTTTGAAGTAATAAAAGACTGGTCATACATATACATATGTGATGATTGTTGATTGATTTTTTTTCTGGTGGCGGTATTCTATATTTTCATATAACGAATGCCCGCCATTTTTTTTATTAGATAGACAAACTCGTAGGCAAATTAAAAAAAATCAATAGTACTTTTCAGCCACTTCAAACTTGCGCCGAAATTCAACAATGTAATAAAAATTTGTGAGTTTTTTATAATTTTTTATTTGCATCAAACTCGGAACTGGGATTTCTATGATTTTCGTAGGAGATGCTTTCCATTTCAATTCAACCGGGCTACTCGGGTCATGTTCTTCGATTTCGATGTAACTCAAATATGTTGCTCTCTGGTCAAAATAATGAGACACGTATTTTTTTGTTCGCCCGAAAAAAATTTTTTTCAAGAGTTATCGGCAATTTTGTTGTTTGCCTCAAACTCGATTTTTTTTAATTATATAAGAAAAAAATTTTTTGAAATGCCCATAACTTAGTCAAAAATGAACCGATTTTAATAATTCTGGGTTCAAAATGATCGTAATTACTTACACAAGCGACTTCATGTAGAAACAATTGCAAAAAAGTAGTTGAAAATTTTTTATTAAGTAAAAAAGAAAAAAAATTGAAATTTTTTCAAAATTCAATATTTCAAAAACAGCATTTTTTTTTTTTATAACTTTTTCCAAATCAAAAAAACATCTCAAACTTTAATTGAGCTGCATGCCTAGTAGCTAAAATGCGTTGTTTTTGAGTAATGAATTTTTGAGTAAACACCCTGTTTCGCACTTTTTGTTTTTTGCAAAATATAAAATTTTCAACTACTTTTTTGCAACTATTTCTACATGAAATCGCTCGTGTAAGTAATAACGATCATTTTGAACCCAAAACTATTAAAATCGGTTCATTTTTGACTAAGTTATGAGCAATTAAAAAAAATTGTCTTATATAGATTATTTCCATTTCAATTCAAAAGGGCTATTCGGGACATGTTCTTCGATTTCGATGTAACTCAAATATGTTGCTCTCTGGTCAAAATAATGAGACACGTACTTTTTTGTTCGCCCGAAAAATTTTTTTTTCAAGAGTTATCGGCAATTTTGTTTTTCGGCTCAAAATCGATTTTTTTTAATTATATAAGAAAAAAATTTTTTGAAATACTCATAACTTAGTCAAAAATGAACCGATTTTAATAATTCTGGGTTCAAAATGATCGTCATTACTTACACAAGCGATTTCTTGCAGAAACAGTTGCAAAAAAGTAGTTGAAAATTTTATATTTTGCAAAAAACAAAAAGTGCGAAACAGGGTGTTTACTCAAAAATTCATTACTCAAAAACAACGCATTTTAGCTACTAGGCATGCAGCTCAATTAAAGTTTGAGATGTTTTTTTGATTTGGAAAAAGTTATAAAAAAAAAAAATGCTGTTTTTGAAATATTGAATTTTGAAAAAATTTCAATTTTTTTTCTTTTTTACTAAATAAAAAATTTTCAACTACTTTTTTGCAATTGTTTCTACATGAAGTCGCTTGTGTAAGTAATTACGATCATTTTGAACCCAGAATTATTAAAATCGGTTAATTTTTGACTAAGTTATGGGCATTTCAAAAAATTTTTTTCTTATATAATTAAAAAAAATCGAGTTTGAGGCAAAAAACAAAATTGCCGATAACTCTTCAAAAAAATTTTTTTCGGGCGAACAAAAAAAAACGTGTCTCATTATTTTGACCAGAGAGCAACATATTTAAGTTACATCGAAATCGAAGAACATGACCCGAGTAGCCCGGTTGAATTGAAATGGAAAGCATCAGGAGAATGAATTATAATTTCATAGAAAAAGAAACTTATTCAAATTAAATAAGCAACAAATAAATTATCAAATCTTGTCAATGAGTCTGTGTGTCATTTAATTCAATTTATTATTATTAATTGGAACCTATATAAAATTCGTTATTCTGGTTGACCGTTTCGAAAGCAACTGAGAAAGTTTGAAACAGATTTTTTTTCCACATTTCATGTCTTCTATAAACTGGATAATCAATTAACGTGAACGCATTTTCTCGGAACGCCATTGTATGGCGTCAATTTCACGCTTATTTGGGTTGTCTGCAATCGTCGCCTCAATACTCATCACTCAAGCTTAGTTTCCGAATGTCACTAATTTGTGCTTATGCTGCAAAATATTAAATCCGCTGCTATGATTCTGCAATTCACTCTCTGTGCACTCAATCTGTGTTAATGCGCACACTAGGTGTGTACGTATGTGTTGGTGTGAGTGTCTGTATGTGGCAACGCGTTCGTGCAACACGGGTGGCATAAATTCATTAATTCGATTTGGTGCCGCAGTGGCAGTTCAACGCGAATGTTGGACGTGTTTCTTTTGTTACTTGGGTTTTGGCTTTTATTTCTTATTTATTTTGTATTTTTCATTTCATATTTTTCGTTGCTTGCAGTTTTCTCTGCGCTTTTAATAGAACGCGAAAGTGTAAGAAGTTAAAAGCCATGCGCACATGCACACACACACTCGTACATAAACATATGCGAGAAAAAATGCATGTTGCAAATATCATAAATATCTTAAAAAATACATTCTGCATTAAGCATTCGCGCATTTACTAGCATCTGCACATACACACATACATACATACCTATACATATGTACGTATGTATGCATGCATGCTTGCCTCACTGCAGCGGGCACCTCCTTCATTTTTACTTTCGAATCCACATATAAATAAAGCCAAGTGCTGTGTGCGCAGAATTGTGGCATTGGTGGCAGCTGCCTTTGCGCTCACATACACACAGGCGTTATTTATGTGAGTAAGCCCACCATTGTGCGTAAGTTAATTTTTTCGCATGAATTTATTTCAATTCTGCATGCATCGTAGCTGCTTTATTTTCATAGGTGTATGTGTATGTGCAGGTATGTATAGGTGAGTGTGCGAAAAAGCGAACGTCAACTTGTTGCAACAAGGTGAAAGCGAAAAACTCGACACTCATCTGCACATCATCATTTCCAATTGTTGATAAATTACATGCGGCATCCTCCTTGCTGGCCAGCAAATTTGTTTGCATTTTTTTTTTTTTCGTTTTTAATTTTGATTGCAACAGGCGTACGCATCGACGTTGAACTGAGCGGTCATCAGCCAACTCATTGCGTGATGGTTTTAAAAAATGTATGTCTTTTTCTCATTTTTTCTGTTGCTGTGTGAACTTTTATTATTATAATTGGCATTACATCCTTCCTTAGCCATTTCTCCGACATTCTCCTTCAATTTTCGGTATTCGACTTGATGTCGCCTCAGGCATTGTGAGTTCCACAGCTTCGTGCGGCCTTCCATTAGTAGATGGTTTTTATGAGAAATTTGTTTATGTCGAAAATGCACTGACTGTCGAGTGGTGACAGTTATTAGAAAACACTTTATGAATTAATGTTTCCTGTTTCATGTCCATAGTGGCTATCGAAGCCTCAACCAATCGAATGGTAGCCACTCCATAATCCAAGTGGGGTTAACGCCACCTGCTACTTGCTAACTAACTTTTTAAAAGCACCAGTCGCTTACAAGTTTTTGTGAAGGATTATTTGTATTCTGAATTTTGTGATCAAAAATAATGCCAAGCAAGGAATTACTCGAAAGAGCAAACATGGACCCGCCAGACATTTGAATTAGAAGTCAGAAAAGAAGGTCACACTTTACGGAAAGGAGACGGTACATGAACGAAGCAGGCAATGCAATGAAACCCACTCACAGCGTGAAGAAGAGCGCCTGGATGGCCAAGAGAAAGCTTGGAAAGTGCTGTGGATCGTGAGAAGGCTAAATTCGGGGATAAGCTGGAATCAGGTGAAGGCGTAGATGAGAAGGCGTAAGCGAGATGGTACGTAGGTGGTGTTGGTGCCCTATGTCCCGCTAGGGATTCACTGAAACAATGGTGATGGTGGTTCAGCAAATGAAATGAATGAATAAACTATTTTTGGGTATTTACAGGTTGGTTGAAAATTAAGCAAGCGTTCATAAGGGAATGCGAATTTTTAAATGAAATTTTCTTTCTTATTCTCAACTTATTTAAATAGTCCTGTAGTAACGAAGTCTCACAACTTCACAAAAATGTTACTCAACAGGAACTATCACTAATAATTATGATAACGAATATCATCATAATCAATTTTGCCGAAGATGGCACTGGAGGAGAAATGCTTGCAAAGTTTATTATAAATATTATGTATAAAACAAATTCAAAAACAGGGTCTGAAACTGGAAGTGTAACTAATTAAAAAGGCCATAAATCTTGTTTGGAAAATTACTTTTATTCAAATCAAAGTAAAAAATAATACAAAATTAGGAGTCAATTTACTTTTGCTAGATATGATCACCTTTGCCTTGAGTATGGCCTTGAGATGGTCGAGAAACAAATCGCAAACTGCCCGAATATGACTTCGAGGGATTTTAGCTCACTTGCGGACAATGGCTCTTTTCAGCGCCTCGAGACTGGTGAATCTTTTAGCTCCGACCTTGCTCTCCAAAATGGCCCAAAGAGAATAATCCATCGGATTTGCGTTTGGTGAATTTGAGAGCCATTGTGTGGACGCTATGAAGTTCGTAACGTTGTTTTTTAGCCATTCTTGGTTCACTCGAGCTTTGTGAGGCTATGGCTCGATGACGCAAATTCTCGTATGAACGGGCGGTCAAATAAACCCTATCGTTTAGGGAGTTTACGAACTGCTCAATTTGAAAAATTGTCTCGTCAGAAAACACAATGTTCGGAAATTGACGGCTTTCAGCCAAGCGAAACAACTCCTTCGCTCTTTCAAGTCTGACTTGTTGCTGCTTTGGTGTGAGATCATCCGCCTTTTGGATCTTGTAAGGCTTCACTTTGAGATAATTTTTCATTATGCGACGGATGCTGCGGTCAGATATTTTCAGTTCTTTCGCCATTTGATTGGTACTTCGTCGGGGACTTCTCTCAAGTTGCTTCTTCACTTTGTGAACCATTTCAGGTGACGTTGCAGTCTCTTGATGACGACTTCCATGATGTTTCGCGATGTTACCAGTATCAATGTAACAGGTAATGGTGCGATATGCAAAAACTTTATTTACTTTAAGGGGCTCGAGCTCACGAACAATCGCTGGTTGTGATTTTCCAGTCAAATATAATCCAATCACCCTATTGCGTTTGAAATCCATTACTGATTTTCTTTTTTCGCGTTTACTCTCGGCCAAATATTTACGCGGGCATTGGGACAGTACTCCGATGCCCGTGCATCACTTCGAGTGCCGGACCCTGTATAGCGGATAGGTTAGTGTCGAAACGAATTTGAAGTAATTTAATTTACCAATGTAGGACAGTATACTTTTATATCATCCCAGTAATGATTTTCTGAAAGCTCTGAAAAAATCTATTCCTCGTACTCTTGCAGACTTCCTAACAAGTGTGTCACTAACTTTCCGAATCCTTTTTCTTTATGTAATTTTTCATATAAAATATTGAATATTCGTCTGAGATACCTAAATTAACAACAATTTCACGCTCAATCAATATGGGACTTTCAGGAACAAAATCATATACATATAGTACTTACTCGTACTTATTCTCTGATGGTGTAGCTCTCTTCGGATGTCTGCCATGTAGCTTAACCTCGACGCTGATATAGCCATTATTAAAGTCTGAATCACACAGTGACAAATAAAATGTTAAAATTATAGATACAGTTTGGTTAATAAGTTTGACTTTATTGACTGTGTTTATGTCAATATTCTTCAACAAATCTGTACGTAAATTCTTAAGCACCATAAAAAATAAATCGTACTATCTTCAACAAGTTGTGGACATATTTTTTTGAAAATCCTTTGTATTTGTGTTCTTAATGGCTTTTATGTGCTCCAGTTTTGATTTTGAAAAAGTTTTATTATATACTCTTTGAGGTTTCTATCCAACTCATATAAAGTCTTGGGTCTGCTCTTTGCTATTAAATGTTGTCTATGCGGTTTATATCGGGCATATTTCTAAGCAGGTTAGGCCATTATCAAAAGCGCATAAATGTCCTGATATATAATTGTTTACATAAATAGAAAAATTTGTACTAATTAATGAAATGCTTACGATATTAGTACAGAATTTTCACATTCTTCTCCAGAATTTTTTTTCATATCAAAATTTATTTCATTGATTTAAGTATTTACAGAATTATTGGCATCGAATACTATTCCAAACAAAAAAAAAAAAAAAATTACTTCCTATTAAAAACCTATTAACTCGATATCTCAAGTTTGGAGGATCTGAAGGAAAACATAGTAGTTGTTACTAAAGATTTGCCGCTTTGCCGTGAACTACGATAGTTAAGATCCGGACTTAAAAATTTTTAAACTTTTTTAAACGTAAGTTGTATAAGAATTTTTTTAACAATTATGATTGAAGTTCATGTTATAAAGTCATGAGTGCAGAATAAGCTGTGTTTTAAGCACGATTGTTGTACTATAATCCTGTCTTGGTCAACACAGCTTCGGTGAAGGCGAAAACCAGCTTGTTCGTCTTTTAGGGAGCGTTCGATATCTTAGAGCCTGCTTTGTATGATCGCGGCTAATTTTGTAGACGGTGTTAAGTAGGGTTATTCCTCGCCAGTTGCCACAGTCACGCAGGTCGTCTTTCTTAGACAGCTTCACAGTGATGCCCTTTGTCCAGGACGCATAGAGCTTTTCATTGCTTGTGCGTCGGCACTCATTAGTTCAGGCTGTATGGCATCTTCGCCCGCATCTTTGTTGAGCTTCAGCTTCTTTATTCTATCCTTAATCTCCGCTAGGCTGGAGCAGGATGTTGTTATTTTATTGCCAGATTAGCAAAAGTTTATTCAGTTTTGCAAAATGCATGTGTTACTGAACGGGGTTTTACATTTAATTGTGAAATTTTGAATTAATTATTTATTTTTTTTTTATTTTTTCCAATTTTTTTTTAATACAATAAGAATCCTTATACGCTAAATAGGACAGGGCTTAAAATTATTTATAATTTGAGTAAATAAAGAAATAATTCCAAAAATTTTTAAAGCGAGTTTTTGAAAATCAAAAATCAATATTACAATATATGTACAATCTGTTGAAATCAATTAAGGCTCAAGCCATGGGAGCATTTGATGCAAATTACGCTTTAAAACATCAACATGGGAAACTTTTGAGTATCAGAGAGGTCTGGCTCGTATAATAAACAAGGGGTGAGGTATCTTCTTAAGGAGTACGGTACAGTTTACAACATCACAGACAAATCGAAAATAAAAAATAAATATAATACTAAGGGGTAACACCACTGTAGAAATTTCAAAAAATTGATTTTTTTTATAAGCTTAAAAAATTCTTTGAACCTTTTACAGAACAAAAAGTTGTATACGTTACCGAAGTTTATTTCATAAATATTTAAAGCTTTTAACCAAGCGTTAGTGACTGCTACCTAACGACTTCTCCAAATTTCCAAACTTTAAACGCGTTTTTCTCAAAACACGTTTTCTGAAATTGGCACGCAGCATAACTCAAACAATTTTAAATATTTTTAATCAGGTTCTTCACTACGTCTGTATAATAACCTTCTTAAGAGAAGAGCGTAGGGGATTTTCGATAGATTAATTTAAACGATTGTTATAATTATTTAAGTGCCGTTTTTTTAGTCCAAAATAGAGTTTTTTCCTTCAAATGCTTGCCAATTCCACAAAAAAAAATATTTTTTAAGTTCCCTACGTGTTTCTCTAGCTATTCTTATCTAGATTAAGGAAAAAAATTTTTCTTTGTTCCAGATTAAAATTTGCACCCTGTGTGCTGCGTGCCGCGGAGCTCCTTCAAGAGAAACCACATTACAAAAATGTCTCCAATGCCGCCATTTTGTAAAATTTTTCGATCAAACTTTGTAGTTCTGTATTTAAGTATATAAGTAACTAGCAAACCCGGCCCCCTTCGCTGGCCACACTAAAATAGAATAGATATGGTTTAGAACAGAAAATATATGGATTTCATATTATTTATTTCTTTATTCTTTATTCAAGCGCTTTGGCATAAACAATATTTTTTGTTTTTCTATTTGTTTTTGAGTAAATATAAAATATAAATTGAAAATCAGGAAAAAAGAAGATTGTTTTTAAATTTCAAATCAACGCATATGAATAAACAATCGTCTTTTTTTCCTGATCATCCATGAATTTTTCGTTTCAATTTATATGTTTTATTAAGCATTGGAGCTTTTTTAATCATTATCCATTTATATTTTTCAAAAAAAAAAAAAAAACGAAAAAAATTGTTTTTTCCACGAACACATAATTTCATTCGGATTTCACATTAAATTCTCAAATTTCGTAAGAAATTATTCACTGTTCCAAAATCCACTCCAAAAAAATTCACAAACAATTTTTACATGTTGCACTTACGTTTTTTCCTTATGGCATCCAAATCAGAAAGAAATATTGACACATTGTAACTCACACTGTCAATTTGACAGTTCAGTTCCGCCCCAAGCGTTAAAAAAGTAAGCGACATTATGGCTGGCTCAAAAGAACGCTGTACCCGTTGCCAGTGCTCCGAATTACAACCAAACTTTACGAAACCCATTTTCAATACTTACTTAACAATGTGCATAAGTTTGGTTTAATTCGGTACAAAGACACGGCGGGTCCACGTTTTGGCATATATTTCGAGACCCTAGTCATCAATAGGTATGAAAATTACCCCGTATTAAAGCACTTATCAACAGCTTCCATTTGATACCCATATTGTACATACACATCCGAAGGTTACCCGGGTCCACGTTTTGACCTATATCTCGAGACCTATCCACCAATAGGTATCCAAACTATACAGAAACCATCTTCAATACCTTCTTAACAATGTGTGTAAGTTTGGTTTAATTCGGTGCAGACACGGCCGGTTAGCGAACACACACAAAAAGTTGGCTTTATTTTATATATAAGATTTTTTTCAGTTTGTGTCCGAAAAATCCAAATATCTTACGGAACCCTATTTTTTTCCAAAATAAAATGTAATCCATGTTACTCTTGGATAATGTAGTTTTCGAATGGTGAAAGAATTTTTAAAATCGGTCCAGTAGTTTTTGAGCCTATTCGTTACAAACAAACAAACAAACAAACAAACAAACAAACAAACAAACAAACAAACAAAGTTTTCCTTTTTATAATATTAGTATAGATAACTTCCCAAATCAGAGTGATTGTTTTCCCTTTCCTTCTATACAAAAAAATTCTTTAAAAATCGTGTTTATTTTACGCGTGCACAGTGGTGCTACCCCTTAATGTTATTTATGAGCAAAAATTCACCCGTATATTTATATATGGGCTAAACTAAACCCAAAAATTAATATTTATCTCCACACACTAAAGAAATTGCTTAAGTTATGCACAACACTCTTCTGCGCACTACTCTTTTTTCATTTGAATCTGCCAATAATGAATTGGAAAAAGAAATTTCGCATCAAGTGGATATTATGGTTATGCCCTTCAGCTGCTTTTAGCTCGCCTGCTACAGAAGTACATT
Organism: Anastrepha fraterculus; assembly: GCA_037575425.1. Taxonomy (NCBI): domain Eukaryota; kingdom Metazoa; phylum Arthropoda; class Insecta; order Diptera; family Tephritidae; genus Anastrepha; species Anastrepha fraterculus. Next base: position 5,616 of record JAYXIM010010748.1, on the reverse strand, counting down.
CATGTATACCAACATACACATAAATAATTTTGGAAATCAACGTTTTCTTGGTTTATGCTTTACACTTCACTATTTGGCATTTCGTTTACTTGTCTTTATTTATCCTTGTAATTTTTACTTTCGAACTAAATTATATATTATTTACAAGTCACTGAATATCTACCGTATTATTACTTCTTCCTTTTGTCATGGTAAAGTCTTTTTGGATGCTAATATTTTTTGTGACTTTCACTAGCATAAGTTAGGCCCTTTCATTTCCTGTGTGTGCGAACAAAAAATAAAATAAAACTATAATTCACAAGCTTGCTATGTAGGCAAGTGTAAAGTTCAATAAACAACTGCCACTTAATTACTAGACAATAATCAGATCGCAGCTTAAACCTGAATATAAAGTAAACCTTCACTAAAGAGTTAATTAAAAATTTGAATACCGCCAAAGCCCAAATTTGAAATTTCCTTTCAAACCTTAAGTTGCTATGAATAATATACATCAAATGCGCTCTATGATAAATCTTCGCATGCTTCACTCCAGTACTAAAATGAAGAGGAAAGTTTACTTAAGCCCTTTTCGCCTCACACATCACAATTTCAATTTCAATAATTTCTGATACACTTTTTTCATATAAATAAGCATTTCATGCTTTACCAACTATTTGATTTATATTTGAGTACAAAAGTCACGCTGATTACAAAAAATAAACACTTTGCATCTGCGAAGAATTACCGCTTTGTGTCGTCGACAAGCAGCACACGCTCCGCCCGCGAATGTTTTTTTGTCAGTTAAGTGCAAATGACCTGTTGTTTGTTGTAGTTGTTGTTGTTGTGGCTAATGCTACCACTGCCAAGGCATTTGCTTTAGTCTGCTGCTGATGGCAATAAACTGATTAGCTGCACTTTTGATGATTTTACTTTGTAATATCTCTCAACTAAAAAAATACGCAGCTTAGAAAGTTCGTTGCTTAAGTCTTTTGTTTGCTTGGACTAGTGGAGAGCAGCAAATATGATTAAAATGAACTTTTTCTTTTAAATTTCTAATTGCGGTTATTATGAGAACGTGTCGAGAGAAGTATATTTTCTAATTAAATTTGTCTCTGGCGCGAATTTTTTTGAGGAATTTTTCAAATATTTTCAAAGCGGCTCAAATGCTGTAGCCTTTGTGCGCCTCAGTCACTTTGCGTTTAGCGAGGCCAGTTAAAATAAATGTGCCACCAGGATTGCACAGAATTTTTAATGTTTTTCAAGTTATTGCACAAATTCTTGACTATGTCGCATCCTACAGCGGCCCAGATCAACTTTGGCGCTCGTGAACTCTAAGCCCACTCTTAGTCAACTATGCTACAAGTTTTTTTTTGCTCTTTCAACGTTAATTCATTCACTCACTTTTGGCGCTAATTTGTGACAACCTCATTGTTCAGCTTATTTTTATGTATATCCTCATATTAATATCTTTGAGACTTTTTATGGGTTATGTCATATGCGGAGCTCATCAAAAATATAATGCAAAATTTAACCTCATGTGTATTTCTGCCTCGAAAGGGCTTTTGGGATTGATCTAGAAGATCGAGCTAAGTCAAATACCAGTTACCCTTATTACAAGAACAATATTACAGTAAAATTTTTTGAAGGTTTATATTCTTTGCAATTGGTTTCAACTTGATAATTCGATAATTGAATAGATAATTAAAAAAAAAAAATTTAGTTATTCAGCAGCTTCCTTTCCTCCATGCAATGCCACAACAATTAGCCGCTGCTTTGCAAGTAAAATAATTTTTTGTGTTTTCTTCCATATAAAACAGATGTCAACATTGATGTTAGGTTAGGTATATCTGGCTGATCTGAGTAGACCATGGATCCGTAGCGTTACCAGTGTTTATGGAATTGTATTAAAGATAGATCTTGTTGCATGTCTTGGCGAGTTTTAATAAGGAGTTTAAAATTTTATCAGCAATATCCTTCGAAGATGAAAAGTATACCGATCCCAAGCAGTTCTAATCTATTCTTAGAGCAGGGTTGTGGCGAGCACATATTAAATTACAAAAAAATCTAGATATACAAGAACATATTTGGACCAAGAGATTTAAAATGCAGCTAAATGTTTCTGTTAGCTGTGAATGAATATCTAAGCCAAAACGAAAAACGCAAAGTCATTTGTACACAGAGAAAAAGTCTGGGCGAATTTTCTTCTGATCTCAGACTGCGCGAACGCTTGACTTAAAAATTATTACAATGAATCTTTAGATATGCTAGTATGGTAATATCTTTCATCTTGATATCTATCTTGAAAGGGCGCGAATGGAAGAGTAAGGACTCTTAAGCATTCAGAGGAACCACCTTAGTCCGACGTAAGTCGTCGAGGAGATGGAAAGCTATAAAACAGCAATGATTTTTCTAACACATGTATACTCTTCAATCAGATTTTTAAAGTAAAATTTCGTGCACTCACTTTTATAGCCCATTAAATTGTTGTATTATAAAGTGCAAGTCTGAAGTGGCCATAAATCATAAATTCTCAATCATGAGGATTGAGAATATTCAAAAGGTTTTTCTCAAGTATGCTTTGCAGGTTTTACGATTTACTGCACCCCTTTCCATCATATAATGCCAGTTTACTTCCTTTAAAACTCAAACCTCTAGAAAGTAATAGATCCGTTAGCTCCTTAACCTTTGTATATGAGCGTAAAAAGGAGATTTTAACCGTGCTGCGCCTCTCGAAAAATAAAATTTAGCATTCCAAAAAGTGGATTTTTGAAATTCCTTTTGTAGAAATAATAATAAACCGAATTATGCCCAAAACCGCCAAGTACTCGCCCTCTTAATGAGCTTAACCAGATCTCATCTCTTATCGAGCTTGATATTTCTGTGTCTAATGTTGTTTTCACTACCCTTTTGAAATCCCGAATATAATTTTATTTTATTTATGTTAGTAGTCTGAAAAAATTTGTTGTTCATAGATTATATACATTCTTAGTTGCGCAACTAAGTTTTCGGCTTTTTTTTTTTTTGATAAAAATACAACTTTATTCTGGAAAAATGGTTACAAGTAAATCATTCAAAGTATTACCCATTGCTGGCTACTACTTTTTCCCCTCTTTCTGGTAGATCTCGATTACCGTCGCGGTAAAACTGTTCATCTTTTGAGGCTATCCACGGATCAAGCCATTTTTTGATGCCTTTATATGAATGGAACTGCTGGTCAGCCAGACCATGTGCCATCGATCGGAACAGGTGATAATCGGAGGGCGCAATATCTGGAGAATGTGGCGGGTGGGGTAGGATTTCCCATTTAAGTGTTCACAGGTTGGTTTTAATGGGTTTGTCAATGTCAGGCCGAGCGTTGTCATGCTGTAGAATCACTTTTTCATGCCTCTCCGGGTATTGCGGCCGCTTCTCGCGCAGTGCTCGGCTCAATTGCATTAATTGAAGTCGATATTAATCCCCAGTGATGATTTCGCTTGGTAACAGTTCATAATAAATACCACCAACTGGGTCCCTCCAAATACATAGCATAACCTTCGCAGCGTGAATATTTGGCCGAGGCGACGACGTGACGTAGAAGCATGACCGGGCAGTCCCCATGACTTTATTTTCTTTGGATTGCTGTAATGAATCCATTTTTTATCACCCGTCACGATGCGATGAAGAACCCCTTCCTTTTTTGCCGCTGGAGCAGTTGTTCACAGGCGAAAAAACGACGTTCAACATCCCTTGGTTTTAACTCATAAGGAACCCAAGTCATCTGAATCAGTTTCTGAATCATCCTTATACTGAAGCAAGCTCTTCTTGCGTTTGACACGGGTCCTCATTGAGCAATACCTCCAATTCAGCGTCTTCGAAGGTTTTTGGTCTTCCTTCACGGGGACGGTCGTCAACATTAAAATCACCGCCTTTGAAGCGACGGAATCAATCTCGGCACGTTGTTTTACTTAAAGCAGCACCTCCATAAACTTTTTGTAGCTCTCGATGCGCTTCAGCCGCCGTTTTTTTCGAATGAAAGAGGAAAATCAACACTTCCCGCAAATGACGATTATTCGGCACAAAATCAGACATTTTCACAAAACCAAAAGTATATGATAACAAAACAAAATCATTAATGTGTTGATGCAGTTTGTTTGCCATATGTCTAGGCTTGGTTTATGACGTTTAAGATATGTTAGAATCGACTAGCACACACTGCAGGCGGCATCTATTGACAAACAGCGGGAACTTAGTTGCGCACATAATATTAAAAAAAAAAATCCCGTAAAGTTTTCCAAGTCTTGTGCATTTTCTCCATAAAACAAAATTTATCGAGCATTTGGTGTATAGAATAAAATGCATTCACACTCAACAAAAGAAATATGAAAAATTGAAGCGATTTTAAAGCCTCTTCAAACTTGAGCTTTGGCTATAAAATTGTATGCGTGAAATATTTTCTAAAAATTTTGATTACAAAAATTTTAATTTTGGTTACATTATTGTTTTTTTTTTTTTTTGTTTTTTTGTTTGTTTGTTTTTAGTGTTTTTTTTTTGAACTAGGATTTATATGATTTTGTATTTGTATTATTTAGATCAATAAATTATATTTATTGGAGGTTTGCACTTGCTTCGACGTCATGGCTCTTTATGCTCTTAGATAACTTAGATTTATTTATTAAAACAAATATTAACTACTTCAAGTAATTAAAAAACGAATAAATTGTCAATGCTTGCCAATAAGTCCTTGTGCTATAGTTATGACACGCACTTACATAGATTAGTTGAAGGAAGGTGAGTGAAGATGACTTAAGGGTCGGCTTGAAAAATCCGACTTCTTTTACTGCAATCGATAGATATGTTATAAGAGAATATGCCCTCAAAATTTTATAGCGGAATTCAAAGTGATTTCGGAGTTACAGGTCTGTGTACCGTCCCTCATGTGATTATACTGTCTACCTTCTGAAAACTTTGAAACACGTTTTCTCAAAACCATGTTTTTGAAAATGGCGTGTAAGATTTAAAAAAAACGACGAAAGTTATCGTTTCAAACCGATAATCTATATAAAGATAATTAAAATGCGCAACTAAATAACTAACAAAATACAAAAAAAGTACCACCAACGACGGTTATTTTACTAGCGCCCAACGAGAAGCTGTGCGAGATTACTCATATGTTCACCATTTTGTTTTTTTATTTATATTAAAAAATTGTTTATTACTCTTCAATCATGCCTTTAAATAAATTCAAAAGATTATTTTTGTGTGTCGCTTTTCTTCGCCTCGAAAAAAATTGAGAAAAAACACGTTTTTTTGAAGCCACTGATAAGAGGCCCCCTTTAAAAAGAATTCCACATATTTCGAGGTTTTCGATCTACCCAACAAAATAAAGCACAAAAACTATTTGTATTTCCGAGAGAGGAAATAACGTTTAAAATTGAGTTTTGTTTCCGATAAAAATAATAAAACTAAAAAAAAAGTATTTCATGCAGAATTTTAAATGAAAAAAAGTTATGCTTATTTCTGATCAAAGAAATAGCAACTCATAAAATAATCATCAAATTAGGTTAATTGAGATGAGGTGAGTTAAGGTGACTTAAGATGAATCCCACACATTTTGAGGTTTTCGATCTGTGCAACAAAATAAAACTCATAAATTTGTTT
>JAYXIM010010744.1:0-14948 GCA_037575425.1 Anastrepha fraterculus | reverse complement strand
CACTGCGTTGATTATACTTCAGCGAAATGACAGATACTGATAAACAAAGCCTAGGGATGAGGCTTTGTCATGAATATATATTCAGTATTGCCAACGCGATAAAGTGATAAATAGCGCCATCTGTGTGTCACCTTTAAAACTAATTCAACCTCCCATAAATAAAACAAAAAGTAATATTTATTTCTGAGATATAATATATCGCTTTAGAAATGTGTTTTACTTCCGATAAAAAACTCAAAAATAAAAATAAAAAAACACAAAAACTTCTGAGATAAAATATAACGGTTAAGAAGCGAGTTTTATTTCAGTTCTTATCTGAATAAAATATGACATAAAACTCAAAAAAGTATTTCATGAAAAATTTTAAATGAAAAAAATAATGTTTATTTCTGACTAAAAGCATAGCCACTCTCAAAATGATCATCAAATTAAGTTAGTTGAGGTGAGTGTGGAATTCAAGGTTTTCAATCCCCCCAACTAAATAAAACAAAAAAAGCTATATTTTTTATTTGAGAGAGAAAAAATAACGCTTAAAAAAAGAGTTTTATTTCCGATAAAAACAAATTTAACTCAAGTTAAAAAAATAATCATCATTTCAGAGCAAAAAGATAGCACTCGAAAATATAGTTCCATTTTTGATCAACAAAATATAATGCTATATTTGTATGATTATGTTTTCAGAACAAAACAATAAGCCTAAGAGACTTATTATTTCTATTGATCGCAAATTTTAAAACCTATAAATAAAAAACCAGGGACCCTAATTTTTAAAAGTAAATTGATTCAATTATTTTCCACTTTTGTAAAAATGCTCCTCTGGCATCTGTTTCAACAGCAAAACTGTTTACTAAATGAGTTATAAAATTAGAATGTTTTCTCTTGTGTGATGTCTCTTGTCATGCAAAATATTGGATTTGAGGTATCAAAGGTGAGCTATTGACACATCATCTAGCGAAAGCTCCTAAGAACCACTACTCAAGTTTTAAATATTTTTATTTGAACCACTTGGAGAGTTTAGACATAGATACAGTTAGCAAACTAGATGCCTACAGACTTTCACTGCGAAAACGAACATACAAATACATGGTTAAGAATATTCTGATGCACTTAACTTTGGTCACATTCCTTTCTTCAATCCATAATTTTTGTGTCGATTTTCCTTTAAAACTAGAGACTGCTTCAATTTTATATTTCTTACAAAAGGCATAGGACTTTATTATACGCTTTATGCATTTGTATTTTGACTACATCCATTGATGTTTCGTACCAAAAACGTATGCCTCAAACCCATAGCCTACGAATTAAAAGCTTAATCAGAGAAACAGCCCATTGATTAGTTTCTGCGTATACTTATGATGTACTCGTAAATGGCTTATGCGTCTTTTTTAATTTACCAGTTTTTATACGAAACTTTCAATTTCATGGCAGCTGCAACATTTAAAGCTCTTAAAACTGAAGCTGCTGCCACTAGCCACTTCACTTTCGCACTATTCGCACAAACTGTAAACAATCCATTTACGGTGGGGCTTACGAAGCGATGCCAATTGATGCTGCAGAAAAATGTTGACGACTTTAAACCGACTAGCTGGAGGACTGGTTAGCCCGCTGGCTGGCTGGCTTGCTGACGGGCTGTCGGTCGCCGGTTGCTGATGGCCTGCCTGCATTGAATGAATGGCGCGAAATCACAGCAACAGCAATAAAAAACTGTGAATGAATTGAATTTATACCCTCTATTCCGAAAAAACCGATTTTTTTTTTTTTTAATATAAATATCTATTGCACGATCTTTTGAAATATTTTATTTGGGTATTAACCATTTTTCAAATTTTCCTTATTCATTGATGAATCTGAGAGGGTTTTAGGGGTATTGATCAGGCTACGCCTCTTTAGTGTAATCATTGCAGAGTGAAATGAAGGAAAGTGCCGAGAAAGCTTCGTGGATTCTAAGCTTTTGATAAGCAGTTCGACTTTTTCATGAAACAATTAATTGTTATGCAGGTAGTAAAACTCCACAAACGGTCTTCAAGTGTTCTGTAAATAAAGTTTTAGGGTTCAGCTCACGATTAATGCAATTTATAGATCGATAAGAATACAATCGAATAGTGCTTTATTTATGTTTAAAGTCCACAATATTTTCTTACAGACTAAAAAATAGAACTTTTAAACAAATAAATAAAGAATATAGGGCAGTGGCCTTAAAGCTGGTCTGCCAGAATACGCAATATATTTTTAGCGTACCACGTAAATTCATTTACAATTAATTCTCTGTACTTTGAAGCTTCAGTTATGTAAGAAACTATCTTTTTCCAAGACTCATCATTTTTTTCATTAAACACATTCACTACATCATAATGTGACAAAGTTGTTTTTTGGAAATTTACGACACGGAATTGTCATTGGACATCTTCCAATAAAATGTTCAAAGTCTTCATGCTCAGGTAGATTGTAGAGTGTATAGTTATTATTATAAGAGTATATACCATTTAATTACAAAATATTAAGCAAGGTGCAATATTACTGACATTTCGGTCCTTTTCCTATGTTGAGGTCTAAATGTTTATATATTCGTCTGTACTTTTTTGGGACCGTTCCTTCATTATATCCCGAATTTTATTATTCTTCATCATTACAAGCGTTTCTTTTATGCTTCCCAAACATTCAGATTTAGATCATTATTATCTTATCTTAAATTGAATTCCATTCCTATTTTATTAAATGATTCAGTCCAGAATAGATCTTTTCGCAATACTCTCAGTGTCAGATTATGCGGTAGTCTTTTGTTGCTGTACTCAAAAGTAGTTCATTGAATATATCATACAATTATTCCCATGTAGTGCAAGAGTATAGATGTACCCACTTTCCATATACGTTTCCAATATTATGGCTTAAGTAGGCGTGGATTCCGGAGGTCTTACGATTTTTTAAGTGAAGTTGGAGCTTGTCTACGCCTTCAAATGGAGTGTAGCTCCATACTTTAGCGGCATAACTTTAAGAGGCACGGCATATGGCTGGAACATTTGCCATTTTGAGCTGAGATGTATATCTTTTTTAGAAAAGAAGCTTGTCCTAGCTGAATTTATACATTTTTTTTTATTTTCTTTCACCATACATTTTGTTTCCATGTACAATTTTTTCAAAAAAAATGTACGAATTTAGTGGATAAACCAATTTCATGCAGCTTGTAGAACATCAGGTGTGGTGCATTATCACTGGTTGCTCTAAAGTCTACAAAGAAAAAATTTACACTGATCGCGTTGGATGTGATGCAGTCCACACTTTGTTAAATGAGAAAAAGAAATACTTGTCATGATAAAAGACCAGGACTTCTTCGTAGTTTATTATACACAGAAAGTCAAAAAAGTAAAACAAGAAAGAAAAGAAAGAAACAATGTATCATTTCATTGAAAATTATTAGAAATCATAAGTAAAAATTGGTGAAATAGAATAGAAAATTTCGCAGATAATTGTGCACCGAATTTTGCCTAAGTCATAAGCCTTCGTGATCTCAACTGATGGATGCGTTGGACGCTAATTTCTGGTAAAAACGCAGAAAATTTGTCGTACTATTAAAGGTGAGTGGAAAGCGTCGTGAATCGATTAAAGCCACTTTTATAACCATAATATTTATTAACAGTATATAGGTATATCTCGTTCACTACCTTCGGAGAATACACAAAATCTTATAACGAGGCAAAAGGTGAATATACAATGTGGCGCAAATTGAATCATCCACTTTGTTTTTGAATAACTTTTTTTATTAAATGAAAAATGATTTTGAGTGACATAAATTTTGATTTTGACTTTCATGCGATCCATTGCTTTAAGTTACAAATATGATATGATACAATAGGCTGATTAATTCTGCGTGTTAAAAAAGCAATCCTGCGACTATAAGATGGATATTTTTATTTATTTTACGTAATACCCTTTTACAAGATATAAGGCTTTATATGGAAGGACCTTTTGAAAACACCTCAAATTCGGATGTCCCTTGTAAATAAAGACATATATATGTTTATAGTAGCTGATTTAATGACAATCTACATAACCACAATTTACATAACTATCTTTCAGGTATATTCCGGTATATTTATATTGGAGGGTATGTTTTTATATACGGTATAAACGTTATTTGGAAAATTTAAATTTGATTGTAAAGTTCACCTCGCAATTATTAATCACTATTTTAGTATTTATTATGAAAACGGGCTTCAAATCAAAATGCATATTCGTGAAGAAAATCATCTTGAGGCACATATTCACCTCAGTGGATTCGTCACTAAGCAGAAATGTCGCATTTGTTTGAATGATAATTCAAGAGTGATATCCGAAAAACCAATGCACCCACAAAGAGTGACTGTTTGGTGCGGTTTATGGGCCGGCGGCATCATTGGGCCGCATTTTTTCCAAAATGAGACCGGTCAGGCAGTTACGGCACATTAACGGCAGAGAACCTCAATTATGCCTCAGCGTCATCGAAAATTTGGACCATCGGATGGAGGTGTGCCGCCGAGACCGCGGCGGCTATTTGGCCAATATTTTACTTTGTACGTAATTGAGCTATACCAATATTATCATAATAAAAAGAAATGACAATAATTTCGTAAAAAAATTTGAGTTTATTTAAAATCAATATCGGCCCTTGAAACTTAACCATCCTTTATAAGATAAGTTTCGATTTAATGGAGTGACGGAATCAGAAGTTGTGATATCTGTGATGGGTATCAAGTCGAATGCCACTGGAGAGAATGAAATATCATTAAGTATTATGAAACTTTTGCTAACATTTATTCCACACACTCTAACACAAATTATTAATCCCTACTTCACAAATTCATGTTTTCCAACCAAGTGGAAAAATAATATCGTGAATTCTGTAGCCAAAAAGTGCAATGCTACTAGCCCTAGTTATAATAGATCTGCAAGCAATTTATCGGCCTTTTCAAAGGTGTGCGAGGAGCTGATGGCAAGACAAATTTCAACATTTGCTAGGAAAATAATTTTTACTACGAATTACTAAGACGAATCTTCATTTTAGAGGTGCGTTATGTGATTCAATAGTTGCTGATCATAATCTAATTGTATTGATTAACAACAATAACTATAATAATCTTAAGGTAAGTGAAAAGTGTTAAAAAAAATGTGGCATCGTGTATTTAAAATATTTCGATAATTTTGGTTTTTTACTCTACCGAAATGGACGCGCCCACTTTTGAGGCTTTTTGTCCAAAAAGCTGCGGAACAAATGTTGTTAGAGAAGGGATATTCTGTCGAAATCAATTAAAAAATTTGCTTTTTGTTAACTTTAGTCCTATAGCAGCCTCGCCTTGATTTTAGAAAACAGTGGGCGATCTAATGTTATTAATGGAAGCATATGCTGCTGAATCAACAATAAGATTTACATTTTGTTACTTTAGTTCTAAAACTGCCACACCCATTTCTGGAAGATTATTTCAATTAAAAAGTGGCAGAAAAAATTGTTTAATGAAAGAATTTGCTTCAAAAGCAAAAAAATCTACACTTTATTAACTTAAGTTGAAAAAGCCATTTGTACAGGAATAAAAATAAAATAAAAAATAATAAAATTAAATTTTTGCAAAGCACGTTTTTCAATGCTTTTCTATTTATAATAAAAGATATTTGTCGCAAAAAAAGTATATACTGACTTTAGCAAATTAGAAAGAGTTCGCACTTTTTGAATAGAGGGTATTTGTAGTATGTAAACAGTTGGAAGTTATTTGGAAAGTACGTCATCGAAAGTTGAAATTCGCACATGCTTATGCTCAGTTGTATTTACCTTTGCCATGCTCGTCTGCGTTCCTATTAATTGCTGTTTATGTGCAAGTTTATTTATGAACCGCACTTACGTGCGATCTCATACCAATATTACTTATGTATACATATATATGTAACTAGCGTTGTTCAATAGTCGCTTGATCACACAACATTGTCAGACCAATTTATTTATTTTTTTTTCGCAATTTCGACTGATGAAAAAAAACGCTTTGCTGAATCCAATTTCCCTACATTTCTCCGGCTCTAATAATATTGTTTGCAATAAGTCGGTGTAGCTGCTGTTGTTGTTGTTGTGTTAATTACACTGATGACTTTATTATATGGTTACAAAAACTTATTTTATGACACTCAAGCGCACTTATTACCTTCTCAGCGCTACAGCACACCTCCGCACAGCGTTGCTTTACACCTGCCGACGTTGTAGTTATACTTTCCATGCACGCAACATTGGTTCGCTTGACTTTTTCCGCATCTTTTTTCTCCATTTTAGGCCATTATTTTATTAAAATTTCAATAGAAAAGTATTTGAAGCGGTTTTTATCGGCACACGTATTGACCTCCGCGGCACTTAACGAGGCAGAAAACGAAGCATAGCCAAAAAGGTATAGATCAAATAGTGTAAACAAAAGAAGCTACACCAGATCAGAGTAAAAATTTGCATACAAAATATCTAAACGAATAAGAGTAAAATAGGAATTTTAGAAAAAGAAATTTTTGAATGTGAAATGTAAATTACAGCACATATGCGGCGACATGTGGTCACATATAATATGTAGGAATATGAAGTCGGTATGGCCGCAAGATCTGCTCAGAGACACCGCCCAGTCAGCCGCCATACACATGCACTTCATTTACCACATATAACGGAGCTTATTATCCACGCTGCCGCTCATTCATCTGCATGATAGACTTACATCCATACATATGTGTTTTACATGCATACATATATACACACATATACATACCCACTCACCAAACAAGTGCTTATTTAAGCCGCTTGCGTGCGTACCAGCGCATAGCCGTTGGTGTGTTTGTGTAATTATGTCTCTTTAGTATGAGACCATAATGACCACAACGCTTCGTAAGCGTCGCGTCCGCTCTGATGGTGCTGACAAGCACGTTGACAGCAGGCAACAGCAAGAAAATAAGTATTGAAAAATTTAAAAGATGTCATAAAATGCGACACAAATACCATAAAAAGTTAAAAAAAAAAAACAAAAACAACAACGACAAAAAATGGAGAAGACAGCGCAACGACTTTCCCTTTTTCTTAATTAATTTATTAAAAAGTGCAGAACTATCAAAACAAAGTAAGCAAACAGTGGCCGCAGGTGAGCGTTCAGGCCGATGGCAAAGGAAATAATTATCAACCTGTGCAGTTGTTTCGATGCTTCTTCTTGATGAAATAAAAAAAATATGGAAAAAATATCATTTACGCAATTTTTATTGCATATTTGTGATAATAAAGAAATCAAATTCACCGCAGGTGCAGAAAAATGAAATAACTCTTTTAAAATCGTGCGAATAGCTAAAATCGGACTAAAAAATGGAAAGTTAGGGACGAAATAAATTAAATCTACTACCCGCCAGAACTATTGAATCGTATAAAACACGAAAAGAGTGAAACAAATTATTAAAAAAAAGTATTAAAAGTATTTTTCTGTTAATCCACTCTGGGTGTCGGCACATAGTAACATTAAAGGTAACTGTAAAGCAGATCAGTTAGCTAGATTGGGCTCCTCACTCCAAATTAGTCCGCACTCTTCTTTTATTGTTTGGCCGAACTCCTCCTCTTATTTGTGGTGTTCGTCTTGATGTTGTTCCACAAATGGAGGGACCTAAAGTTTCAAGCCGACTCCGAACGGCAGAAATTTTTTATGAGAGCTTTTTCTTGACAGAAATACACTCGGCGATTTACCATTGCCAGCCGAGGGGCGACTACTATTAGAAAGAACTTTTCTTCAATTTGGTCTTTCACCGAAATTCGAACCTACGTTCTCTCAGTGAATTCCGAATGGTAATCACGCACCACCCCATGCGGCTACGGCGGCCGCCGTAAACAAGTAAACAATACAAATAGTTGAAATTTTTCTCATTGTTTTTTTGTTTTGTAATTTCTACATCCTATCTCGCCTTTAGCTGCTTTTCCATTCGGAAAGATTTTGTCTCAATCGCCTACTGAACCCAAAGTAACACCTATTGGCAAGAGTTACTCTCCGTTTGCTCTTCAGACTGACGTCGTTTTTGCCGAATAAGTCACTACCTTAGAATATTTTGGACGCATGCAGGTCGACACTATCTTCACGAAAGCGAATAGCACTAGATCGCATTCCTTACGACAGTCCAACTTAAATTCGTTTTGCTTTTCCCTCATTGGGGAAGCGTAGAGATGTCGAAAAACTAGTTTAGCTGAACCTTAATACTTTTCCCCCATTTTAGTTTGCTTTGACAAGGACTACGATATACCGAAAAAATCTACGTTATATAAAGTAAGTATGTTTCATCGATATTTAGATACCGAACCTTACTCCGCTGACCTTAAGCCCTAGATTAACACGTATACGGGTAAGGCTTTCTCAAGTGGGCATCAAAATTACCAAAGTGAATATTTTGCGATGAAATTCAGCCAGGACTGAGTTCTATCATCCAGAAGCACACTCAGAAAATTTTGTTGTAAAATTCTAAATAGTTTTTTTTTTATTAACTATCGAAGTTTTTTGCAGCGCTTGAATAATTATCACATTTCTCGTAAAGTAAGTATCCGATTACAACGATTTTTCAACTGCAGACTGATAAAGGATGATATTTTCCAAAAACGTTATTTTTGTTCCGAAACTTGATGTTTTGTTTTTGTAAAAAATTTTTTTTAATAAACAATTAAAAATTTAACTAATTTCTGCGCCTCTGGGATGAAAATTTTTTAAGGATATTAACGTAATAAACATCTGTGCATTTATGTATGAAAAAAAATGCGTGCAATTCGAAAAGGATTAATTATAATTAATTTTTTTGTGCCAGAATGCGCGCTTCGACTTACGCGGACGCGCACGAACACACAAACGGCGACTCGCGGGCGGTTTGCGAAAAACTGTTTTTCGGACACGTCTCAACGCGATATGCTTCCGTAAGATCAGTTTTGCCGACTTTTCCATTACTGGTGTTTACTTGTTTTTAAAGATTGGCCATATAAATAATTTACGTATAACAGAATTTGCGCTTTGACTGTCGCGGAAATGCGTAATGATAATTAAATCAAATGTATTCAAAGGAATGTATAAGCTGTCATGCAAGGTTTCATATATACTTCTTTATTACTAACGTTTATGTTTACATATCAGATCTATACCTACATTGTAAGTTCAGTCAGCAAATGCCCTTAAAATTTCTCGCTGAAAAACAACAACAATTCACGGACGGACACAAAAAGTGAAAAGATATAGAAAGTTATACAGATATCGCATATTCATTTGTTATTTCGAGAAAAAATGAAAATCATTCACGCTTTTTACACTTTTCATGTAGTTTATTTTTACATAATGAGTATAATTTTAGATTGATCGTGGGCTGAAAATATTTTGCACTCGATGGAATTTTTAACTTTTGGAATAAAAGAATGGAACTGCCTCGTATTTTTCAAAGTTTGCGCTTTGGAATAGCGCTTTTTCAACTTACTAGAGTGATTTTCATGTTCTTGTTTATTACAGTAATCAAAACTAATTTTCTTAGAATTGACTTTTGCCCAATCATACAACTGTTTCGGTCCCGTAATTTTCACCGGGATTTTATCTCGCAAGCTTGCATGGTACGCATCTCTCTTTATAGCACCACCAATACCATCGCAGGCACCTTTCCCATGTGCAGAGGCAAAAAAGTGCCACTCGGCATCGATGCCAAAATCCTTTTTGTGAAAAAGTAAATTTATAAAATTGTACTTGTTTTTGTACTGTGAGGCCGCCCCGTCAGAAAAATAATAGATTTTCTTCACATTTCGTTTACCAAACTGTTTAATCAAATATTGAATCAATTTAGAATTGAACAAATTGACTGCGGAACTGTCATGTTCCAGTGCTTCCGAAATTATCACAAAATTCCTATGCTGTTCTACGCCGTTTTCTTTGTAATGCAAAACGTAAGGATGTATTGTTACCTGCGTTGTGTTCCAGTATTCTGATTGCACAGTAAATTATTGATATTATCAATTTTTATTTCGTTATCAACAGCCGCACAAGTGAAATTAGGATCTTCTTGTTCATTATCTTCAGTAGTAATAATTTCGTTAGGGAAATTTTCAACGGGATTCGGAGGATCATTTTTGAAAGTTAGGCCAACCTGTAAATGATGCATTTATAATTATAAGTACACTAAATACGGTATTTTATTAAGTATGTGGAACATACAATAGGGGAGACGTGAACTTTTCCTTGGTATAAAGACGTCCTGCAAGAACGGCACACAACTTGTCCAGCTATTTCGCTAAATTTCACATTTTGGTCACTTATTCGGACTAGATTCGTGTAAACAAGACTATGGTTTTGTTTTCCGAAAGGGTTACAACAACGATTTGCATGTGGCATTATATTAGTCTATACTTAGTTTTGTACACATTAACGTACGCGATTTACATCATATCACAGTTTTTATTATCACCGAAACACATCACCACAGCAGTCGGAAGGAGACTAGACGCAACTAATGACAATGTCGGCAAAACTGATCTTACGGAAGCATATCGCGTTGAGACGTGTCCGAAAAACAGTTTTTCGCAAACCGCCCGCGAGTCGCCGTTTGTGTGTTCGTGCGCGTCCGCGTAAGTCGAAGCGCGCATTCTGGCACAAAAAAATTAATTATAATTAATCCTTTTCGAATTGCACGCATTTTTTTTCATACATAAATGCACAGATGTTTATTACGTTAATATCCTTAAAAAATTTTCATCCCAGAGGCGCAGAAATTAGTTAAATTTTTAATTGTTTATTAAAAAAAATTTTTTACAAAAACAAAACATCAAGTTTCGGAACAAAAATAACGTTTTTGGAAAATATCATCCTTTATCAGTCTGCAGTTGAAAAATCGTTGTAATCGGATACTTACTTTACGAGAAATGTGATAATTATTCAAGCGCTGCAAAAAACTTCGATAGTTAATAAAAAAAAAACTATTTAGAATTTTACAACAAAATTTTCTGAGTGTGCTTCTGGATGATAGAACTCAGTCCTGGCTGAATTTCATCGCAAAATATTCACTTTGGTAATTTTGATGCCCACTTGAGAAAGCCTTACCCATACGTAGTTGAGCACGAAACCAGTTAGCATTCTCATAACAAAATTTCTTCTCTAAAAGCTGCAATTCATGCTGGTGTGGTCAATATGAAAAAGAAGCATTTGATTTGGGACCTGCATCGATAAGGTTATTGCAACTAATGAATATTTAATTAAATGACTCTGTAGAGAAGTTTTATTAAATTTTGTTCAAGATAAAAGTTAATTAGATTTACTCTCAAATTGTCCTCAAATACCGTGCGCAGCATGTGTAGCTGATATAGCTATTAAAAGAGAACCTGTTATCGAAATTTATTCGAAAGCCTTTAATATCGCTAAGAACATAATTTAATGAACTGCAACTTGAAGGCATTTGAAAACATTTGCTCATATTCGAAGAATGTCGGGACCTTAGCCACCATAAGGCGAAACTATATATCCTTTTGAAAGTTAATAACATCCAAATGTCCTTTAATAACCAAATTATATTTAAGCCACAATCTCTTTCCAATCTCGTAACATATTTGTTTTTCTTTAAAAATCACTGGCTCTTGGGGGTTTTTTTTTGGCGAGTCGACTTTATTCAAAATAACAGAAATACCGATCATAATACAGCTCGCGAAAATAGCATAGCACCTCAACATTTGGAGCTCTCTCTCTCTCGCTTAGCTTCACAGTCTGTGGTGGACCATAGCTTCGTCAACAATCCTCCTGCAATTTAGTCTCTCTCTCTTGCCTCATTTCTACAATTACGACCGTTCATCGCTTTTAAGTCTGCCTCTACGTCATCAAGCCATCTCTTTCTTCCTCCAATTGGACGCAAAGTAAACACCCTTTTTTGGATTCTTTCATTGGGCATTCTTATGATGCGGCCAATCCATCTAATCCGCTGTTCCAAAATTTCGACCAGTTTCTCTATATTTCATTCACTGTTTCAATGTTCATTATTTTCATATAAACGTATAGTTTAATGCCTAACCAGCGCCAAATGCAACCAAATTCCAAACATTATGCATAAAATACAAAATTTTCAAAAATTTCACCACAATTCTAAAGATTTTAACACGAATTTCGAAAAAAAATTCGTATGCAGTGTAATACAGTGCAGTTTTGAAGTTATTAGAAAATAAATTTTATTTTAAGCAAATTTTTTTTGACGGTGCGACCGAATTTTTTTTTACGTGGCAATATCGTCAGAAAAAATCGTCGAAAAAAATTATAAAACGTTAGCTAAAGTTTTGAACCACTATACTGAAATTTAATGTGCTATAAAATTTTTGAATTTTCATAAATCTTTAGTTAAATCTTTAAATTCGTAACTCGAATTACTATGGCCTTTGTTACACAATCAACGGCGGTTTTCTAAGAAACTACATTACTCAGTCAAAACTTATAAACCTTTTGAGGTAGTATAGTTTTTTCAAGGGTTCGAGACAGTAGTGGCATATGACATCCCTCATGAGCCAACAAATATTGCACATGTAAGTGTTAAATGTAATAAGCTACGAACCAACAAATATCATTTCCATATACACTTTTCAATGGCGGGGGTATCGACATTGGTATCAACAGCAACCAGTTTTAATATCTTTGAGTTCATTCGAGTCGCATTTTCTTTTTCTACAGATGCCATTGCATGCAAAATGCATAGTGCAATATTTCAATTGTGTCATCTGTGAAATCGGATTACGCCAAAATAGTGGTGACACTATCGCCAGCTCGTTATCACAAATTGCCACCAATCAAACATCATTTCCAAAAGCACGACAATGACCACAAACAAGCCTCACACATACGGCTATTTATTCGCATTCACTTATTTTGACGTCATTGCACTTTGCTTGACAAAAAATTTGCCAATTCGTCAAAGTCCACTTGCGCTCGCTGCAAGCTGCAGCAGCAGCAGCAGCCAACTCTTTCATTCATTCTGCGCGCTGGCTTGCATCCAGCAATTTCCATTTGTGTTTGGTATTGCCAGCGACGACAATGGACAACTTTTTCCTCTGCTAACCTGTTGGCTTAGTTTTTTATATGCGTTTGAAGAAATTTCATATATTGCTTTGGTTTTTTTTTTTGTGTCTTTATTTTCTTTTTATTACACGAAGCATGGCGCTCGTGGCAAATGGCAATTTTGCGTTATGCATTAAATGAATTCATAACGCACGCGACGATGGGACGCTGCTTTTATTATAAGTACATAGTTTTATGGGCACAAATTTATCTCTTATCTAAATTCAACTTATTATTGAAGTATTTTTTACTAAAGTATTTCTTTTAACATATATGAAAATTAATTAGAAATAATTAATAACTCAATACTCACCACTTCAACCAACCAACCAACCAACTGTCGTACCTGTACTACCATTTTGTAATATTTTCCTTAAATATTTTTTTTAATTTACGACCCCTGCTTATCGCTTTTCCACCACCCATAAAAATGTCAAAGCTCTTAAAAATAATTTTTTTTGTTTCCATAAAATGTTAATATAAACCCTTAAGAATATGTCAAAAAAATTTTATAGCGTAAATTTTAGTATTTCTTATATTATAGACGTAACGACTCTATTGTTTGCGTTCGAGCGCTGGGAGAGGAATTTTCATGTATTCAAACCTTAGACGCGTTTTTCTCAAAACTATATTTTTCGAATTGGCGTACACGGTAACTCGAAAGTGTATTGACCAATCTCCCTTAAATTTTGCACACATCTTTTTTATGATATAACTCTCTATGCGAATTTACAAGTTTTCAAAAATTTAAAAAAAAAACAGTAGGAAAATTCGTCCCAAAAATAATTTTTTTTTAAGCATTTTATTTGGCGACTTTTTTATCCATTTGCTTTGATTTCACATAGAAATTTTGACAATAATAAACAAAAAAATGAAATTATTTTATTTATTTATTATAAATAATAATATGATAAATATTAAATCCATTAAAAAAAATGAAGAATTCTAAAAGAAAGTACGGTCCGCTTGAGCAAACACCTCTCTTGGGCAGATAGAAGACGGTCAGTGTCCATCCAAGCGAGATTTCACCGTAAATTGGATGACCAGAAATTACAAGTACAAGTAAATCAGCTAAGTAAGAGCTTATAAAACTGAATCGGTCCATTTTTTTGCCCAATAGGTAAGAGCATTCAATGTGGTATATGACGTCACAACAGTGGGGTGTAAACACAGAGAGTTATCTGGCTTTTTATTTTTCAGAAAACGACTGGGTAGTATAATAGGTAATACAGTAGGTAGAGGTATAATGATACTAAAGGGTATTTAAAAATTGGCGCCTAGATGTCACTAGTGAATAATTCCTAGAGTCTACCCTTTTTTATGACGTTACTGACATTTGTCAAGTAGACAGATGTACAATTTTACACGATAGAACATCGCTTTACAATTTTTGAGACTGAGGTTTTTTGAAAAGTAAAGTCTATATGAATAATCCAACAACGATTCCAGGGCTGGAATACAACATTCGGATCGATATTGCTGAGCTCAATGCGATAATGTGTGGGAAATTTTAATTCTCGTATGACAGCCAGTAGACGTGCGTATGTAATTTTTTACATATAATTGTTAAGAGTCGTATTTTTAATACAAAAAATGAAATCTGAAAGAATCTAAATTGTTACATATTTTATTTGAAAACAACATCTAAGCGCGTCTTTTCAAATACCCTTTATCATGGAGGTTAGCTTGCATCGAACTAGTAGGCTGCACCAGGTGAGATGCTTACCGGGAGGGTATATTCCACAGAGGTTTAAAAAACACATAACTCTCCGCAAGAATAAACTAAGAGTGCTCACGGGCGTTCTCACAGGCCACTGCAAACTGCATAATCATCTGCCCATGATCCTTTCGGCGACCAATCCCGGGAAACTCTAAAACACCTTC
>JAYXIM010010721.1:0-81936 GCA_037575425.1 Anastrepha fraterculus | reverse complement strand
GTATACAAAATAGTATTTTGTATAGCAGACCATTTAAATTCAAATTATTACTGTTTATAACTTAAAAAAAAACTCGTATGAAATAAGAGAAATCGCTAGCCATTCTGTGTGAGACAATTTGGTACTCTCGCAATCATCAATTTTAAACTAAACATTGAGTTTTATTCCATCTTATATATGTACCTCCCTTGTGGGGTTTGAAGCTGGAATATGCCACCCTAGCCGTATAGGTTGGTGCGTGACTATTATTCGGAATTTAGAGAGAACGTAGATTCGAATCTTCGTGAAACACCAAAATGAAGAAAAAGGAACCTTTTATGGTTTTTACAAGGAGCTTTTTCATGGCAGAAATACACTTCGCCTGTCGAGGGGCGACAGCTATTAGACAAACATTTTTCTTTTAATCCAATTTCATCCTATAAACGTAGTTGTTTGTTCATTAATATAAAAACACCAGATATTAGAATAGTCCCTCTACTTTCGCGCTCGATCTGACAAGTGGGGCAATTGACTCCCCATCACAACTCTAGAAAATTTATTTCAATAATTCAGCAGACGACACCGCTATCGTGCCAGTTGGAAATATGTACACAGATTGAGTCAATTGAGCGGGCAGTTACGAGTACTTGGCGCAAAAAATTAAATGAAACAAAATCTGAGATATTTTCCACTGTATATAAATGGAGTGCAAGTCCCGTACCATAACACGGTGACTCTTGACACTAAACTCAGATGGAAAGCTCACGTAAAGAAAAAAACGAAGAACTGCATATTAAATTCAGAAACATGTATTTATTGGCTCATGGGTAACTGATCCGCTTTATCCACTTGCAATAAAATACTTATCTACAAGCAAACACTGAAACCAACTTAGACGTATGAGATCCAACTATGGGGTTGCTCAAACTCCAGCAACAATGCGCTGCTAACGCGCCCGGGTATGTACGCATCAGCAACCGTGAACCCAATCTCTGCGTGAAATCAGTTGCAGTCGTAATTAGAAAAAATGCCCTATCTCAAATGAATAGGCTATCTCATCATGTCAACAGCAAAGCCCCAACCCTTAATAGCAAAGCCTCAGCCCTGGTTTGAAAGTTTGAAACGCAGGAATATGCACCATCTCAAGCAATAATCAATTCCTTTGCAAGTCTTGTAGTCTTGTGCAAAGCATCATCTAATGTGATTCTATTATGGGGTTGCATGGGTTTCATTGGTTCAAAAAATCGATTTATTTTTTTTTCTTATTATTTTCTACAATATCTCAGAAATATTATCCTAAATTTTCAAGTCGATCCGAATAATAGTTTCGGAGCTACAGCCTTTGGAAGGTGTGCGCTCCAAGCCATTTGTATTGTTACTCAAAACTTTAAACGCGTTTTTCTCGGAACCGTGTTTTCAAAGTCGGTTGTCAAATGTTCTCGAAAACTACTCAGCCGATCTTGATGAAATTTTATACAGGTGTTCGAAATACAATTTACTCGTGCTTGAACGAAGGATTTTTTTTTTCAATTACAACTATTTCAAAAAAAAACAAAATGTCAAGCAAACTTCATTCAAGCCCGAGTTTATGGTCTTAACTAAAACACTTATTTTTGTTTTTTTCATTTTTGATGAGCCTGTCAGGAGTTATGCTGACAAGGCGGAAGCACCTTTTTTTCGAGGGGTCACCGGAAATGACGTCACAATAGAGGAGTTTTAATTTTTTTTTTTTTTTTAATTTCAGAAATTATTCTTTAAATATGTATCTATAAGACAGAAAAAAGTTTGAATTAAGTAAATAATTTTTTACATAGAAAAAAAAATATTGAAAGTAGGCTTTTTTTTACCCGATGAAACCCATGTAACCCCTTATACGAAAACCAAAGAAAATAATTTTTGTGAGTTATTTATTGTTAAGAAGTTGCAGAGTAAAAATAAAAAATATTTATAATAATAATTCAGCAAAGCTTACGAAATTATGATATTTTCTGGTTAGGGATGGTTAGAACTAATTATGCTCCGATGTATAGAACTTTGAGAATGTTCAAAATGTTACTAAACTAATTGCTTAACTAGATTCTAAGCATTCTTCAACATTGTTTGCCTGTAAACTATAAGAAATGTTACATTTTTTTCATTCATTCAAATGAAATAAGTAAATGCGAGGTTTCATTAATTTTTGATTGGGCTTTTTAGCATTAATTAGTTGTTCATAGTCAGTTAGAAATACTGATTTTTAGATGAATAAATAAATAAATATTAAGGTACTGCATATTAAAGGAGTACAAAGCGAATCATTAAAAATCAGTAAGCCATTTTTTGTGAGGGAATTCTTAATTTTCATAATGAAAATTTTTTATAATAGACTCCTATTGTAATTCATTGGACAGATACTGTACTTATATCTTATATACAGGTTCAGAGGTTTGCCATGATTTCTTTCCACCTAAAGCAGTTTTTACTTTAAAGCCATGCTTGCTTTTGTTTTCTACTGTGTTTTGTTTTTCTGTGACTTTTTTTCTATTAACATCATTTATATACATATATTTTATGTTAATGACGATGGTGCAATGTAAATGTGCCGAACTGTATGTATTACTATTGTTATTGATTACTTGCGTGTGTATTGACGCTTAAAGTGGCAGATTTATTACAGACATTTTTCATAATTTTTCTTCACATCTTGTTTGACAATAAGCTAATTTATTAATTTACATACATATATAGATATGTACGCACCTACATACATAGTTACAACTGCTGATAAAGATGATCTAAGCTGTCGTGTTTTGTACACAACATCAAAAGCTGAGAAGGCCAGCTTTAATCAAAACCAAACAAAGGTTAAATTTTACGTAACTAATCATTAATTTTACTATCAGTGAAGGGATTACATGCGTTCGCAAATTTTTACGCTAACCTATAAATATAAACATACATACATGTATGGAAATACATGCATATGTATGTTAATGTTAATGTTCTAATTATTATTATTATTATTATTATTAAATTTGTATAATAACAAGTTATACAAGTATGAGGAGGCAGCAGCACTAGCAGCATGGGCCATCGGTTAATGTTCTCAACTCTGAGGTGATAAGCATTTTTATTTTCTTTTTTTTTCTTGTTTCTCAAACAAATAATGATTCAAATTCTTGTCACAGCTAATAAAAAAATAAGTAAATCTTTCTTTGCATGATTCATTGCATCAGGTACTTCTCCTCTCAAGTCATCAATATAGGGACTCAGTCTTCTTATTCTTATCGTAGTAGTGAAATATGTAAATTATTAGTGAATCATATTATTTTTTATTTTTTTTTTTTACTGGCACAAATTTATTTCCAATCGCATATTACGCGTGTAATTGCTCAGACAATAAAAATGTCACAATTTCATGAGTCTTTGCAATGCCAGTGATTGTGCTTCCAAAATTTCTACCATTCAAAAAATAAGCGCACCCTGTTGCTGTTCAAAAGTACTATGAATCAAGCTACAGCGTTAAATATGGTCTCGGAAATTTTTTATTAAAATAAAAACAAGAAATATAAGTTACTAAATATAACTTTCGACAACCGCCGTGGTCTCTGACCAGACAGTTGGAAGGTGAGTAGTTCGAAACTCCAAATAATAGAAAAAATTGTCTAAAAGTGGTCGTCCCTAGGCAGACAATGGGAAATCTACGAGTGTAATTCTGCCATGAAAAATCTTTTCATAAAAAATTATCTGCCGTTCGAAGGCGTCGTAAAAGCGAAGGTCTTTCAATTTTCAGAAAAACATCAAGACGCAAAACACAATGAAGAGCTTGGCCGAACACCCTATAAAAAGGTGTATTTTCTATGATATTGGTGAATCTGATATTTTCTATTGAATTTTGTATAAGCTTTTCACTTGACACTAAATACTAAGAATATTTTTTCGTATAATCACTATATTCTATTTTTTCAAAAGATGCTGCTTTTATTTTGCTCGTGCGTGGCTTGACCACCAGATTCTTCATTTCATTCCACATTCCTCCCTGGGATTTTGCTTTCATAAGTATAGTCTTGATGTAGTTATATTTTGCATTTTTTTATAGCTATTGCATATATTTTTTTCTTAATTTTCTGTATATATTCCACTGTTCAACATTTTCTAAAAGTTTTGTTTACGATACGTCTCTACTTTTTTTCAATGTACAGTTCTTTATTAAACTAATTATTTGATTAACTTTTGGTTGCTAATTGACAATCTTATTTCGTTGGAAATTGGACATTGTCGATCAGATATAAAAAGGTTTTCTTCCAGATCCAACTTTTTCATTTGTTCTGACACAATTTAAACACCTTTTTATCGGAACTTCTCGCTTCTTTTGTGATTTTCCAGTAACTTAGCGCAAACTTCTTTATTTTTACAAATAGTGTTCAGATTAGAGCCCTAGCATTTAAAACAACATACGATTTTTGTACTATCAAATACTCGACATCGCTCCTATCCGACACTCATTTTTTTCAGCGATATTACTTTGGCGGCCGCCGTAGCCGAATAGGTTGGTGTATTTCTGCCATGATTCTGTCGTTCGGTTCACGCCCAAAGAGGGTGTACGCGCTAAATATATATATATATAATATATTAATTGAATTAACTGATTCTCTACAATTCTTCTTAACAAAAGTTCTTTCTCTTAAAAACAAATCCTTAAAAAACTATTACTCATAAGTTTGTTTAGCAAAAAAGTTAGATTTTGCAAAATCGTTCGGCACACTTCAGTTGAACACCAAATGAAACAAAAGTACTAAGTATCAACAAAATCTAAATTTCAAAAGTTTACAGACATAAAAATCTTAACACACTTTTTAACGACCTATCTTCACTTTCTGAAGCTTAATGAAGAGTATTTTCTTTGGGCCACCCTAACAACCACAAAAATGAATTTTTTTGCCATAACTTTAGCTTTTGTTCGCCGATTTTTATAAATAACACATTTTTGCTGCAAGCGCTGCAGGATTACTATATTTTCCTTTGAGTTGTTACTTTTTATTGAAGTTATATTTCAAAAGTGGTACCCCCATAAACGCAGTGAGAAACTGAACATTTAAGGCTCTTATAAAATCGCAAAACTCTTACCAAGAAGGCCTCCAATAAGTGTATAAGCAAAGTAGTTATAAGCAGCATCTGGTGCAACTTTAATTTTTAGTACTCAAAGTACAAACATTCACCATTAATTGCGAACTTTTTGTCAAGAAACTCATTTGAGCGGCTTTTCGGACAACGTAAAATTACTTTTTTTTTTTCTTTTTAATTGAGATACCATCACATAATTTTTCAGAAAGTGTGAGGTAAATTCATGCCCAAAGAGTGTTCAATAAATTTTATAAACAAATAAGCAACTGAAATTTTTGGTGCACATTTCAATGGATTTTAGGGTGATCCAAAACAAGAATATTTTCGCTTTTTTTTTTTTTTTTTTTTTTTTGGAACAGTTCAGCTTACATTGCACGCTCATTTTAGTTGAATAGAACTATACCAAAGAAATTATAAAATCGTACGCAAAGTTTTACGTACTTTTTGCGTTTGTCTTTCATTCACTAAATTTTGAAGTTATTGACGAAAATGTATTAGATTTAAAGCCATTTGGTAGAATCTTTTCATATTCTGTCAATTTTGAGGGGAATCGTATAATAAAATCATAATTCTTCATTTGTTCAAACGTAAGTTTTTTAAGTGCTGAATCTATCAAAGGCATACACATTTTTTTACTTTTGAAAATTTTTTTTTGTTTTTTATATATATTTTCTAGTAAAATACTTTAAAACCTAATGAGTGAGCCTAGACTTACCAGCAATTAAAATATTTTTACATATGCACGAGTAAGTGCCCAGCTAAGTTTTCAATAGCTCCGTCCTAGTGCAATTTTGAAAATTGAGCAAAATCAAGCGAGCACAAAAACAATAAAAAAATACGCAACAGCAAATGTGCCAATAAATGTGTCAATTGATTAGCACAAAGTCGACGATTAAAAGCAACGATAGCCATATAAAGTGCAGTGCATACATACATATACAACCAAACTATTTTACAAAAGTGACAAAGAGTGTGGAAGAAGCAAAAGCGCAGTTCAAATGTCAAAATGTATACAAACAAACAAACAAAACGAATGCTTTTGAATATGTGAATGCATGCATGAATACCCAGCTGGAAAACTCTGTTGTGGAGGCAGTGTCAGTGTTAATGTTCATATATATGTTAAATGTTTGTATGTATGTGTGTCGATGAGGCATAAAAAAGAGAAAAACTTGTGCGTTCCGCTGAAAATACTAACAATAAATTATAGTTTTGTGATTAATTCAATGTTCAAAATTTTGATAAAGTTTTTTTAGTGGAATATCTTCGGTTTATTTCAATGTTAAAATTTTTTTAAATTTTTTATGACAGAACATGTATTGAAAAAAAAATTTTTCACAAAAATTTTTGAGAAAATATTTTTTTTAATTTTTTATAATAAAATGTACTTTTGTCAAAAAATTTTTCTTAAAAATTGAGTGAATTTTTTTTTTAATTTTTTCCAACATTAAATTTTTCTTTAATTTTTTATGATAAAATATACTTTGAAAAATATTTCTTTAGAAAAAAATTTTTGACAAATTTTTTGACAATTTTTTTTTTCGTAATTTTTGAAAAACAGGAACCTATCATATTTCATTTTTTTTTTTCATTAATTACTGCGCTCAATATTCCCTGCAAATTGCATAGTGGAATGCCCATGACTTTTCGAGCTAAATTCAAATACCAAAAGCGAAGCAGTGTAAAATGTCGTACAACTGCTTTTCCAAAGAAATTTTTTTATATAAAATTAAAATTAAAGGATATAAAATATAAATAAAAATACAAGCCAAAAACAACCGAACATACTTCTCTTTAAAAAATCTATACCAAAATGTTCAACATTTACGGTTTAAGTCTGAAACATATTAATATTTTTTTAATATTTTTTCAGTTTACTTTCAGTCTGAAATGCTTGGATCACCATGCACCAGAGCAATGGAGACTGCACACCGCCTTGGGTGCAGCACCCCGGATGATACCAGCAGGTCCTCCTCTGCGAGCGCCGTGACAATTCTTTGGGCGAGCATCGAACGAGTCCCATTCACTAGCACCCGGTCTGCACCGAACATACTAGCAGAGAGTGAGCCTTCAGCGGCTTACGTTAATGCGAAATTCCACTAGTTTAAGTGCATAAATAATATTAAATTAGAAAAAAATATTCTGTCTAAATTAGAACTTGGCATTTATTCTACGTCACCGTAGTTTGAAAATCACTTAAAACCAATACTGCCTGTTTTTTCATTAAGAAACCAGTTCGTATCTACCTATGAAAAAGAAGATGCATTTCACTGAAGATTCATGCCTAGTGCATTCATAATGGCGTTAGCGCCTAAAAAAGAGGGATTTGTGAAATAGCAGGCTTGACTTCCTTTCATTTGTTTTATATTCCGGTGATTATTCAAGTTTTTATTCATTCAAATTCTTATTCAAGTGCATTCATAAGTATTTTACTTGTCACTCTTAAAAAATTATAAATAATAAGATAAAAAAGTAGATATATAAATAAAGTATAATATTATATAAAGTATGGGATGAGTTAATATAAACCATTTGTACAAATTTTTTTTTTCAAACAACAGCTTTGAACTGGGCAGAAACACTTATACATATAACTATACCCATTTTCTTCCCAGAGATGCAACTAACTAAACATAAAATCGATATGTGCCAGTAGTGCCATTTCTCTGGTTTTGCATGGACTTTTGAAACGACCATCGCAGTATCTGGTATCAATGAAAAAATTAATAAAAAATTTGAGAGGCGATGTTTTTTAAAAATTAAAAAAAAAAAAAATAATTTGGAAAAAACTTTTTTGCAAAGAAAATAATTTTTTTTAAAGTACATATATTTTATCATAAAAATAAAAATAAAATGTTTTATATTGAAAACAACCGAAAATATTTCATATAAACCAAACTGTACCAAAAACTTATAGAAATTTTTTTAGTTATTGTGAATATTTTCTGTGGAATGCTGGAGTTTTTATATTTTTATGCTGGCGGCCAGTATACAAATACACCAGCCAAACTTTTTCAAAATTCGTGTTTTTTTCCGTGTGCAAAAAAGATATGAAATTTATTAATTGTTTTCGCACAGATGACTTTTAGATAATAAAAGAAGAAACAAAAGTCAGTTTCTTAACAAATAGTATTGGGTAAGGAAATAAGTTTCCGTCCTTTCTTAGCCAAAGTTACGAATAATTTAAGAAATTAAATAATGCATGATATTGTATATGTAGTAGGTGCCATTGAAAGCTACACGTTTGCTCTATCTTTCAGGCAGTCTACAGATTCCTCTGACGAAAAATTCGAGTTCTTTTGACTTGATCCATTCATTGAGCCAGATTGCGATGCTCTCATAAGAAGTGAACCGCTCTCTAATAAGAGCTGACTTCATTGATCGGAACAGATGGTAATCAGAAGGTGCAGTGCCTGGGGAATATGTTGGGTGGGGCAAGATTTCCCAATTCAGTCCCTCTAAATATTTCTGGACCGATTTAGCAACGTGTGGCCTGGTGTTGTCATGCAGCAAAATCAATTAAGTCTACCGTCCCATTCCGGCCACTTTTCTTTGAGAGCTCGATTCAAACCCATCAGCTACAGTCGGTAACAATTGCCATTGATGATTCCAGATGTCAGCAATGATTGGTAAAATGATAATAATTGGTAAAGAAGAGTGAAAATTGGTGTTGAAATACCCAACAACAAAAAATTTGTTGTGTGTAAAACGTATTCGGCCATACGGGTGGGTTCGCGTCTACAGAAGTTGCATCTTTTTCTAAACTTATAACCTCAAAATCATATTAAAGCTCCACACAGAGGCATTTAATTTCAGACCCAGTTGCCGAACGTTGAGTTTTCTGAGAGTCAAAATGCTCTAAGTGGCAGTGTCTAATCAACAGAGCTCACAGACATTTGACCTCTTCAGACCAGAGTATTTAGTAGGCACCGTTTCCTAAAGAGCGACCGAGCCGAATTCGGATATATAAGACAGATTGTGAATTGCGATTGTAAAGGCTATAAGCAATTGCTCTTAGGTAGACAATTTTGGCTATAAAGATAATTTCCAACAGGGTATAAGTACTTGTGGCACATATACCAACATATACATATACATATATAGATGCATGTTTGAAAGTACAAAAATGTATTATAGGATGAAGTTTTTAACCAAAGCTTCTTGGTTATATTGAAAAACCGACAGAGAGCGAAAAAATACAAAGCTATGTGCGAACAAAAAGCAACTGGCAAACGATGTTTAAAACTCATTGAAATTGCGTTTAATTTAGAAGCTCCTCACTTGACAGGCAACATTTACGCTTTAATGCGTTTTTAAATGCACACCATTTAATGCAAGCCAAAAGTTATCGCAAAAAAAACAGGCCGAAAAAAAATAAAAATCAATGTAGGTTGAAGCCAAGGTACACAATGGCAAGCACTGTGCGCAGGCACCAAATGAAAAAATGCAAATAAACAAAAAAAAAACTGCGTGCCACAAAGTGCAAAAGAATTGCGTAAACAGGCGCACTGCACTGCACTTCGCTCTAATTTCCAGCACTTCCAATACGATTAGCATTTTGAAGTTGTTGCATTTTTCTCATGCCTTTGGCAAAATTAGAATAGACAACAGTGCGTCGTGCACATCAACAGTCAGAATAGTGAGAATAATAGCGAAAAGTTTAAAGTTGCAATATTTGTAGACACACGGACAATTTAGTGCGAGAGCGAATAGTTAATTGCAGCGAATTTAAATAAATGTCTATTTTCTTGTCAAAAAACAAAGAAAACAAAACCATGCTTCATTTTTCAAAATAGTTTCTGCCTTTCTTAATACCTTTTAGCTACAGTTTTTTCCAATTTTTTTATGCTCTTCGAATGTCATCGATATTAAAGACCTTGAAAATAGAAATTTGTGTCAAGCTATTTTTACCCATTCATCCGGTCAAAATCTGTTTACATCTCTACATTTCGAAACATAAAACAGCCGAAATTGGTTTATACTCGTATATGGAGACTGTGCTTGAGGGACGAGATTTGTAATCATACATATCCATATCCAATATCTGCCACTGCGATTGCAAACTTGTACGACGTTTTTGCCCTAAAGTGCCAGCGAATCGATCACGAGGTTCTGCATAACATGACCAGTGACCACTGCAGCCTTTTCGACGTGAATGTCACCGCTTGTATACCAATTTCGGTGAATCCATATGAATGAATCCGCAAAAACTAATCCGAATTGTGATAGAATATGGGCAAGCATTACTTTGAAGTTGTCAAAGGATGCGAAGAGCCTGCAGGGCTTAGCTGTTCGTGTGGCTTCACTCACCGATTGTATAGTGGATTTTTTGAAAGTTTCTCGTAGGATGGCCGCTATTAGGCCACCAGGTCGTTCGGCGAAATTGAGTAAACCAATGGTCGCTGGTTCTAGAAAAGTGACTAATGTGGCCAAGAATTTCACACTTGTTTTCCTATTTCAATGGCAAAACTATTTGTGGGCAGATCAGTCAGAAAATTAGAATGCGTTCTTTTGAAAGATACTCCTAGGCAAACAAATTACTTGCACCACTATATGCTCTAATTTTTAAGTACTTATTGAGCCACCTTCGTAAATAGTGGGTATGCATACAGTACATTGCCATCTACATACAAACAATCCAATCACTGAGGCAACAACCGATTGCAACAATAAAATCAGCACACTGCAGGAATGATGTCACTGCCCGCATGTGTTGATTATGTGTTTGTGCATTTATTGCAAATAATCGCAATGTTTAATAACGTAAATTTTCCAACAATTTAATTTCTTTATTAAATAAATTCCTTTTTCGCTGCCACGAAAAATTGCTTAATCAAAATTAACTTGGTTGCGAAAAATTTACAAAAATAAAAACTGCCCCTAACTAACCGTTTAATGATTTAATCGAGCAAAATTTTAATTGTGTGCGCGCGAACGTGTTGTTGCCACATTATTTCACACATATTTGCTGTTTCTTTGCTCGCATGAATTATTTTTTATTTAATTTTTTTTTTCACATTTTAATTCCTCCTTGCTACTTCGCTGACACATAATTAAGCGCTAAAAGCAAACAAGTGAATTAAAAATATATTTGCTGGAGTGCCTGACGTGTCGGTGGTGGTAGCGTCTTGATTGAATTGAATTTGCTTAACTGTTGAGTTGTTAGTTGTTAGACGAGTGCTTATATGTAGTAACTCCATACAGCTGTGGTCAACTACATAATAGCGCCAGGTCAAGTTTTGGAAATAAATACTAACGCATCTTAGAGGCCTCTACTGGCATATTGTAAGTTGAACTAAACACTTTCGCTTGACACATATGCAATTTACCGTCAGTTATGTTATGTATATGTGACAGAGGAATCTTGCGAAAATATTTGTACTTTTATAGTACATGGCATTGAAAATAACGTTAATAGCCGCCCGATCTTTCATCATGTAGCCACCCTTTTTTGGGTGTGAATGTGGTTAGTTTAGGTGTTGAGAGTGAATCTATAGAAGCAAATAACGAGTATCTTTATTTTGCTAAAAATCCTGAAGTGAAGTAGTAATCGATGCAATAAAAGAAGTCACTTTGAAGGCGGTTTTTCAAAGCACCATCTCCAGCTTCCTGCAGTCCAAACTACCAGTCAACATTACTGACTTCACTTTCTTGCTGAACTCCGTGAAAGAATAGAGAAAAAATAGTCCGAAATGTGGCAGAACAAGTCACGCGTGCTTCAACAAGACAAATCGTCACCCCATTCCACATTGACTGGCAAGACATTTCTAATACAAGTACAGCAATCTAGCGTTAGACCATCTGCTTTATGCACCGGATCTAGCATCGTGTGACTTCCATCTGTTTCCCAAGTGTAATCTGCATTAAAAGAAAAAGATTTGAATGCTACACCGGTCGCAAAGTACATGGCAGAGGACGACTTTCAGCATAGTTTCAAGAAATGGTTGTTGGAATAGTATAATGCAGCTATCCGATGCAAACCGTACGATCAACAAAATAATGAATGAAAGAAAAAGTGAAGTGCATTGCTGGCCTGGCCTTTATGTTGTTAGTACTGACCTAAAGACTGTCGGGAATCTCTGCGAGCATTTGCGAAAAAATTTCGAATCGTTAGATCGGTAGATTAACAGGTCTGATAGCAAAGAATGCGATGTACTACAAGGCCATTTCAAAGAATATTAAAAATAAGTGACTAAGTACGTGTATATGTTAACCTTGGAGAAACATTTTTTTTTTTAATTAATTAATTTAAATTTTTGGTTTCATAGAAACCGATCCCAGTTTAGACCAAGAAGCTAAGGTCTGTACAATTCCAAATTTGGGCACAAGTTTTGATAGGTAATCTCACTCAACCGAGGCGTTCTAAATTCAATGACGTCCTTCGTTTCGTCAGATCGGTTCTGGTTTTCGAGATAACAGTATTTGAAAATATCTCATGCAGCTGCTGAAAACGTCACGAAACAACCTTACGTTATAAATTTTGTAATCGAAGCTCATTTAGACTTTAATGTAAAAAAATTTCGAATAATTTTAATGTGATTTTTATTTCCTTTTACATTTTTTTTTTAATTTATGTTTAATAATTTTGATAAATATTTATCTTTTTTTTTGGAGTCATCTATATATATTTTAAAGCCATTCTGCTAAAATTTTTCACAAGACTGTTCCTAATAAAACGTCAGTGATTTTTCAAAATCATCGGGATTGAATCACCTTAAAACATGATATTGCTTTACATTAATTTGTTCCCAAATGAGCTTTTAGTGACCTAAGACCCATTAAGGAAGATCGACTATCAAACATTTTGAAAAAAAGCGTTGCAAATCTGAGCACAGTGTTATTAGAAAAATATAATAAACTTTTAAAATATCTTCATAAATTAAATTGAATCTAAATCACAATGCCCGACAGACAGTTTGTAGTAAAAAGTGGTCAATATTCCCAATGGTGCTACTAACTAATTGAGCAAAGCTGTATGGCTGTACGCTGATGCTGATTCAAAAGGCAATAGCAATTAATTCGTGGTGCAATTATGGGCAATAATCAAAAACTGCCTCAATAAATTCAATTGACACTTTTCGATTGTAAAAGGCAAACTCATGTGTGGCTATTGAAAATTAAGTTGTAAAATAAAGTTAAAGTGACAAGAAGCAAAATTTGATTTATATCCTAGACGGGAGCCAGAAGCAAAATGTGAAATGTTAATCAATTTATTTTATTTTCTATGCTCCAATTTGTTGGCACTAGTTTAGAAAAACTTAAAACAACGTTAAATTAGAAAACCCGAGACAAGTCATAACAATGAAATTGAGGTGAGCAATGTAGTCTAAGTAAAATAACTGTGACACTAGAACTTACTGACACATTTTGACTATATATTTATCTTTAATTTAATTTTAGTATTTTTTTATAAAAGTTTAATACATTCCGCTTCAAAATCCGTTTTAATTCGAGTTTCAAACGTTTAGCAAATTGAAGCAAAAATTCAACAAATTTTCATTATACGAGTAACTTCGGACTTTTTAACAAGAATATTTACGAAAATTTGGGCATGCAGTTTTAAAGCCCAAAAAATACCTTGATATTTCAATATTTTTATTTATTTTTTGTTGTTTTTATGCTAGCAGTCTCGAGTATTTTCTGGAATTTTTTTTTTATATAAAAGAAAAACCAATACCGCAAAAAGAAATTTTCACAAATCAACGCGCATTTTGAGGTACTTGAAACTTACACCCTGTTACACCAAAGTGCATAAAGCTGCGTAATTGAAATTTTTCTAAGAATTGTGATTAGAACTGTGAATTTTTTTAACTATTATTTTTTAATTTGGACAAATTTCGAAACTTTGATTTATGTGGTTTTTGTAGGAGAATGAATTAATAGGTTAGGTTTTTTTATATAAGAAAATAGTCGCAGGAGAGGTAGATCTAAAGAATACGTTAAATGAGTGAGCGTAATAGCATTACGCCTTTACAACAATAAACTTCAACGCCGGTGCATTACCCAGATGGAAGACAACTTTTCTCCACCGGGTATCGATTTGCCTCTCTCGAAATGTGAATAACTGAGCGAGCTTCTAAAGAACTGTCGATATGAGACCACCTGGTCTTTTAAGCGGATTCGACTTATCATTGTTTCGGCGGGGATGAATCCACGCCGAAGGTTTCCTATACGTGTGGAAGAGTAACCATAATAACTTGACTGTGAGCGTCAGTAAAATTATGTCGTAGCTCAGCCGGTAAATTTGGTGGTTTTCTTTTGAGCAACGTTTTCTGCTGGATTTGTATCACACACCTGCTTGTAGCAACGAGTATTCAAGGAGATTTATTTACGTAAACGCTTAGTGTTCCTTGCCTACCCCTTTGATTGGCTGAGACAGAGTGAGGGAGTCGAGGATAGTAAGAGTGATACCTGAGATTTTTTGTGAGCTCATTTACTGGTTTGTAAATTTGAGCTAGTATCAGAACTCAATTAAAGTATGTATTTACTTTCCATATATTAGTCCTTCTGTTACATAGAGATCAGATTATGATGACCTTTTTTGTTTAATTTTCACTACGTTGAAAAGAATGCCTTTTGAAAAAGTATAAAAAGAGGCCTTCATTATATCAAATAAATTGAAATATCATGGGTACGCGCTCCACAAGGTCTCTTAGTGGTAACCGGACGGAGGCTATACTCCATATAGAAAGATTCCATGGGAGAAAGATTCTGTGGAAAGTTTTTAGACCCTTGCATGTTTGCGACGGCGAGTATAGCAGGCGATGACTGATTTATAGTGCAGATCCAGCGGCTCCATTAGCTATGTCATGTCGTCCGAATTAATTTACAAGAACGCTCCGGCTTTGAAAGTAGTCGATGCGGTACCAGCTATTGATAGCAGAGGACTTTCTCTGCATTGAAAAGGTCAGATGGAGTAGGATCTGGCTTCTTTTGGTGTGTACACCTGACGTGGAATAGCCAGAGAAAGAATCGGCTGACGCGGTATGCTAAACTCAGCTGAAATTGCGAAAGAGATTATCGCGCCTATCAATTAAAAGAAAAAAATTGAATTTAAATTTAGTGTAGTGAAATTTGGCGAACAATATTTTTAGCTAATCTATCTTTGGTCCATATGAAGAGATTCGATGGTAATATCACAATTTGGTATCGAATGGATTCGATCATTTAATATTTAACAACTGGTTTGTATGAGTGGTGCCGCGCTTCTTTGTCTATATCGTTCTTGATATATTATATATTTTCATCAAAATGTGTTCACATTAAATAAGAATAAATAAATTATCAGAACTTGTCAAGAAGTTCCTGTAGCCTCTTTTTTCACTGATTCTATTTTTTAAACCTCCGCAAGCAATTTCAATGAGGTTTCGGTCGGGTTACTGGCTTGCCCAATGGATAACTTTAACATTATTTAGCAAAAACCATTCATGCCCTAGCATTGAGAAATATTTTGGGTCACTATTTTGCATAAAAAGTCACCGAAGTGGCATATTCTCCTCAGCAAATGGTAGTATATTTTCTTAATGTAAGCGCTTGGAAATGGATTTGTCCATTTTTTTCATTTTATTGGATGTGGTGAGAATAGATCCTACTATGTAGCAAGAGAAGTATCCTAAATCATGACTGTGTTTTTTTTTTGTCTTTTTTGTTTTTTGTGAACCGCGGTGTGACCTTTTGTCCTCTAGGGCATTTGAAATTTCGGCCGACATTATTTTCAAATAAATTTATTTTTGTTTCATCACTCCAAAGTATGTTACACCATTTTTTTACACACTCTGGTCCACACCACGACTTGTGTTCTTGAGCAAAAACTTTCCTCTTCCTTAAATTTACTTTGTTCAACAGAGGAACTTTACAAGCTATTCTGGATAGTAGGTTCATGTTGTGTAATCGACGCCGTACAGTTCTTGCTGATACCAGGTTCCCGTTTGGCAAGAGTCACAATTAACTTCTCAGTAATGCAAATCGTTTTATTTCTGCCAACACGTCGTTCTGTGGATTTTTTGGACTTGAGAGCATTTACAAAAAAATTTGTTGACCGTTCAAGTTCAGCACGAATTTTTTTTGTTTCCGTTTACTGAACTAAATTTCTCACAAATTACGAAAGTTACTTTAGTTGCTTAGTTGTTTAGTTTTTAAAAGCGTAGGAACGTAGTTCAAACGGAACACGATCTTCAGAAAACCTACTTCATATATGCGTATACATATGTACATATTTTCATCATCTGTGCCCAAATGATTGGGTTTCACAAAATGATTCCTATTATTTTTCAAATGATTCATTCAATCAATTGCAAAATTAATAAATGCAAAAATTTACTAAATAAATACAAAAGACGTAATGAGAAAACACATAAAAAAAAATAAAAAACAATTCGCATTTGAGATCGCTCAAATTTTAACGCCAATGAACAGCAAAGCTACTAATTGGTATGGAATTCAGTAAACACAAATTGAGCACTGATACACACATGCACATACATACATACATACATATTTGTGCATCATCAACGTTTGTTTGTATTTCAATTTGCTTAAGCATATTGTGAGTATTTATAACTGTATATGAGCACACGTGAGTTATTGTATGAGGTAATTGTTTAAGAAATAATTTGGTCACTTCACACTTGTTATTTATTCCCATCAAGTTGAGGTTTGCATGTTGCCGGTGATGCTAATTAGTTGGATCTCAATTGGAACAAGCGATTTTTTCTTTAATAAAGGGGTTTGTTCAAAATGGAGAAAATGATTTAATAGTGGAAAAACATTATCTTCTTGTTTTTAGAATACATTGATTATTTTCAATTTTAGTAATATACAATTTGTAGACTGCACACTTCAATTTATTATTATCATCATTTTTTTTCTTAAGCATTTTGACACGGTAGTTCCAATTTTATTTATTTATTTATTCGTCTACAGACGAAGATCTAACTGACTACTAGGTTATTAGAACATTTCCTAAAAATTCAGCCAAAAGTTAAATATTTAAATTTATAATTAGGGCGTAAGATATCGGTTCATTATATGCATAATTAGATTTCTGTACAGCGGCCATAAAAACTCTAACGTGGCTCAATTCACATTTGGGATAATGAAGGTTTAGCAAATCGTAAATTTATATAAACATTACGAAAATGAACTTCTTTTATCAGATAAGCTCTGTAAGCCTAATAGTTTATGCCTACCCGGGACAACCATTTGGCCAATGCAGTTTGACTAAGGCAACCTTACTAATAATTCTTTGCATTTTTTCTATTCTATTTTATTGGAATCAGTTTCGTAGTAAGAGTTCCAATTTATGCAGCAATAATCTAAGAAACTGCATACCAGCAAAACATACAGCGATGTTAAGGACTTTGGACCAGAGAAATCTTCGGAGTTCCTACGATCAAACCCAATCATTTGAGGCAAATGTACCTATGGTATATGGACCTCTCCGGACCGACGATCTATACAGCTCTTTCTTTTTAATATTAAAAGCCCAAATGTTTTTCTCTTCTACTCCTTTAAGAGCCTCCCTCCTTCATCAGCTTCCAAATATTCGGTCCCTTGAATACACCTGAGTTCGCTAAAATTAAAAAAATAAAAAGGTAAGGGTATACTATTTGGTGTCTCATACACAGGCAATTTAAATAATCTGCCAAATTCACGTATGGTTGTATTTGAAAGATTTTTTAGTAGGAACTCTAGTAAAGTGGCAAACAATTGGCTTCACTTTTGGCTGACCTTTGCTGGAACCTTAAACAGAATTGGAGAGCACCATTTATACACAAGAATGATAGAGTACTAGATCGCGCCTTCCCATGGGTCGTGACGTCAGTACAGAAATAAACAAACAAAAAGAAGAGGAAGAGTAGGTGATGTGGGTGGAAAGCCAAGAATAGAGAATAAAGCGTGCACACATACATCTGCACGTGCATACCTTTGCATACAAAGATTTGTTTATGTTCTGCACTGACATCACTCAGCTGTTAAATTCCCCAAAAATAAAGTAGCAGTTTTCGGAAGGCGTCATCTTCTGTAGTCTCTGCTGCGTGATTGGACTCTATATCTGTAGTAATCTGCATTTAATCCGCGCTTAATTTCCCCACATATTCTACAATTCTGCTATATATGCAAATATTTTCAGACACATTTTTGTATATTTGAAATCATAAAATGAATTGAATAAATTGCCCATCCTTGCTGCCTTTCAAATTTGAATAGCCGTATGAGATTATATGACTTTTTATAATGTTTTGTTTTACGTCGAACTAGTAATTGGGCAAAATTAAAATTTTTAGGTTTGCGAGAGAGAATTGCAGCTATTAAAATGCATTTTTTTCTGACGTAAATGAAAAAGGTACTCTTTCCAATAGAGTTTTTCTGACAGATCACGAGTGACTACTGTCAAACTAAATACATACTTTTCTTCAGTATTCATTGACATTTCATCATGAAAAGACTTGCTCCTAAACAACGTTTATAAATCGTACAACTGTATTAACGAAAATCGACGCTCTATGAAAAGTATTCATCGCGCGCTCAGGGCAACTCATGGTGTACAGCGATAAGGCCCATTTTTGGCTTAATAGATACGTCAATAAGCAAAATTGCCGTATTTGAGCTGAAGAGCAACCCGAAGGCATTCAAAAACAGCCATAACATCCATTGAAAACAAATCGTTTGGGCCCATCACTTTTCAAAGACGAGGCTAGCGCCAATGCAAAGTGTATGGCGAACGCTATTACACCATTTTAACTACCTTTTGATGCCGGAAATTGAAGCCCGTGATCTCCACAACATTTGGTTCCAACAAGACGGCTCTACTTGCAATACAGTTCGTGAAACATTGGATTTACTACGTCGTTGTTTGGGTGAGCAATTTATCTCTCGTCTCGGACCAGTGGATTGGCCACCAAAATCATGTGATATCAAATTTTTGTGAAGGTATGCAGAGGCCAAATGCTTTATGGATAAACCAACTTCGATTGAGGCGTTGGAAACCAATATTATTAAAGTTACTCACGAGATACCGACCGAGGTCCTCCAGGAAGACATTCTAAATTGGTGTTTACGGATGGCCAAATTACAGCGAGTTGCGACCAACATTTGAAGGATTATTTTAAGTAAATGTCATGAATGATTCTCCACAAAAATAACAAAGATTGTCCAATCAGTTTGAATTTTCGTTGATTTCAATTCCAATTTAAAACCCGATCCCTTTGAGTTGATCACTCTTTATTTGGATTTTATACAAGGATATTCAGTAATAAATTATAAAAATTGAAATTTTCTTTAAATTTTTTTTCGGAAAAATTTTACTGTAGGCACTTTTGTTCAATTTTTGCATGTATTTTTTTCTTTTGTTTGATACTCTCATCATCATTCTGCAAGTAGTTTAAACTATCTTTCCCATTTTTTTAGTGAAAAAAACTGAGGAACAGCCACAAAGACTGGTTAAATAAAAATGAAAAATACATAAAAACTTAAAACAAAAACGAAATCTTTTATTTATTTCCATAATATAGTAGTTAAGTAGAGTATTCCAATACTATTTTTTATAATATTTATATAAACTCACTACAAATTGCTCGTTAGTGATAAATATTTTATAACTAGTCGCAATTAAAACTGAATAAAAAAATTACAAAAAAAAAATGTTTAAACTTCAAACATTTGCAATAAGTCACGAAAAATATTTCTCCTACTCATGCATTTCTGGCCTAGGAATATTTTTTTGTTTCCAACACATTTTTGCCCTAAATACCGATAAATCGCCTATGAAAATAAATCTCGTGCTGCCCATCAACAGCAGCAGTCAACAGTCAATCACATTCACGTACACGCTAATCGCAATATTTGTAAAATACATTTGAGTACAAATATTAAACAAATAAATGCTAATGTACGAGTGCGAGTGCTAAAAAACCAAGCAACGAGTTCTCATATATGTATGTATGCACGTTTTGCTGTACACTGGTTCATAGCGCCACATCAGCCATGCGTGAACATTAGCGGCACTCCTTAGGCAGTTGAGCACCATTCTGCATCACAACCTTAGCTGTACGCCTATTACACTTATTTTTATTTATTGTGCATATGTGTGTATGTATATACTAATACATATACATGCATATATGTGAAATGACGAAAGTGGAGCCTAGCAACCGGCTATTTTTATAGACCAACTAATTCGTATGCCCGACAGAATATTGCCAATTAATTAGAAAGCCGACTAAAAAAATTATCAGAGGTAAAAAACCTC
The DNA here is from genome assembly GCA_037575425.1 of Anastrepha fraterculus. NCBI lineage: Eukaryota > Metazoa > Arthropoda > Insecta > Diptera > Tephritidae > Anastrepha > Anastrepha fraterculus. Next base: position 61,604 of record JAYXIM010010721.1, on the reverse strand, counting down.
CACCAAAGGGTAAAATAATAATGTGTCAGCCAAAAACAGCATTAATGCAGTTGTGTATGAATACATGTGCACACATGCCTACCCATGTCAGCATAAAGAATCCCAGGATTGAGCCGAAGGTAAAGCAGAGTACAGCTGGTTTTCTAACCCTAGAGTGAGAATGGGTCGAATGGCTGATTTCATTTAAATAATGTGATAAAAAGTAGCTTATATTTTCTAATGACGTTCGCTTAAAACCTTCTGATAAATTGTGAAATGCAATTTCATTCAAATAGATTTTTCTGCCGCCCCTGCCATAGCTCATATTGTCAACTTGTTTTCGAAGACAATTTGACAATGTCTGACTCTATCTCACGTACGGCTCCAGACCTGGGGCTGACTGACCTTAGACTGTTTCTAGATTATCTACAAAAGATCCAACGCGGTATCATAGCTGCTCTGAGTCGCCCAAACTCACATGCTCAAAAGACTGATTTTTAAGCAAGCTATGCACACCATTTTACTGAAACCAGAAGCCGGTTCAAGTTCAGGTCGCCAATTTCAATACATGGATAGATGTAGCTGACTAGGACGGGGCATAATTTTGAGCATTGAAATAGAATTAAGAATAAGCACTCACGCATCTGCCCAAAGGCCCATTGAGCGTAAGACCTAAAAGAGAGGTGTGATGGAGGAATCGTGAAGAAACAGAAGGTTGTAAATTTAACATCTCTTCAAACTTGTCTTAGTCTAAAAAATGTTCAGTCTCAAACTAAATGACCCAAAAATGCGCCACCTTTCCCTGCTGAATGACGAATAAAGACTGAGAAAGTCACCTTTCTCTTAAGGCGAAAAATCATCCAATTGTGTGAAAACATTCAATCAGCCAATTATGTTTTTGAATAGCTTTTTTACTAAATAAAAAATAGTAATTTTGAGAGATGGAAGTCTTTATTTTGACTTTTAGGAGCTCCATTTCTTGACTGCTTGAATACCGCAGCTGACGAGTTCACAAGTGTCAAATATGATTCACGTGCGACGCCATTTGCAAAAATTATAAATCTTCCGATGGGGTGATTAATTTTGCGCCACCTTGTATATTGTATTGTCGATGGAGCCTATCGTAGTCATATCCTGTGCTCGTGTATTGAATTGAAATTTGAAAAGGTCGAGCCAAGGAGCACCCAGAGATTTCCTAAAACACTCAGGCTAAAAAGTCAATTGTATTTAGAGCTCTGGAATAAGGGGAAATAGTCAAGGAGGAAAGGACAAAAGTGTCGGAGAAAGTGATAGGAAAGAATCGAGACAGAGACAAAGGTAGTTAGTCCTGTGAGAATTCCTTTCCGTCTTTCCTTCCAAGTTTTAGTAGAAAGTTTGACAGTTTTCTGTTCCGACTTGTCACAAAAAACTTTGCAGCTCTGCAGCATTATAGACCGCACTTTCTGTAAATTGCATACATAATCGCTGCGGAACTGATTCCGATTGGTCCCTGTGGGGAACCGCTGATTCACGGTTGGCCAATACGTCGGCAATTTATTTTCCTTGAACACCGGTGTGGCCTGGTCTCTCTTGTGACAGTATTAAGCTTCTTCTTACATTCTTGAACAATTTTCGAGATTTGCTTCGCGTTCTCCAGGGCTTTCAGTGCCGGCTGACTGTCATTGAAAACTCCAATCTGCTCGTGTATTGTGTATTGTAATCAACCCAGCCCATGACCGTTGCTACTTCCTTTTTACCATATAAGAAATTCCGGCACTGCTCTGTTATACTTTTTCAAGAAACAATTTTTGCTTTACAGGTGTTAATGAACCAATGATCTCTGTTCATTTATACACGATAATCTAATTCCTGAAAAACCCTCGACCAAAAATCGACAAAGAAGGAGCCACAGATCCAAAATCTAGTAATTCGTAAACCAGATTGAGTGTGTGATGTCTACTTGGCAGCTACTTAAGCAAAATATCGTTTTCACCAGTATTGGGAGAAAAATTATATCACCACAAAAAATCAGTAACCAATTGGTGATTGGTTTCTTCACAATCACGTCCGAATATTATTTTCAGTAAACCTTTAGTTTATGCAACCCATCATCCTTTTGGAAGTACTTGTATATCTTCGAATCATTTAACCCTAGAGGGGTGAACTAACTACTAACGTAAACTATGGTTAGTATTCTAGGGTTAACCAAAGCTCAGGAAAGGCGTTGCGAAACTCCAAAGTAAAGGTGAGGGTTCGTGCTTCTGGTGCTAGCGCAATAGCCTTAATAGTATAGACCAGTTCTCTTACTGCTGATTTACTAGAAAATAGATTCAACAAAGGAAGTCAGAATTTTAGTTTGCGCTTAAACGAGTATAGCACCAATTTATTTGACCGTCGACGTCCTATTAAAAAAAGTGTCTTATTAAAAGAAATAAATGATGTTACGATGGAACAAAGAGCTGAATATTATCAGTAAACGTAGCCACCTGCTTTTCTGGAGAAGGGTTATAATGCCTAGTATATCCATGAAACTACCCATTAGCTTAATTTGATTCAATTTGCCCCATTTCCAGCTGATAATAATCTAGTCGAAGAAACACTAGTTTGAATATAGAACCCTGTGGTATGTCCACCCGTCTACAAATACCTATATGCATTCTGCAGTATATTGTATAATGCGGTGAACTTTTATATGCTTGTCTCCATGTCGTTGGTTAATAATAAATTTTGCCACATCAGAACGCATACAACTGCGACCGAAAAAATAGCAGTGGCCTACGGAAAATCCATAATTAATTTGCAATCATTTAAACATTAGCAGAAATATACGATACAATTTTTTTGTAAATATTTAACGGCTTTACAAAAGAGTACATGAAGTAATGTTACTTTTTCGATTTTAAGCTGTCAAATAATTTTTGAATAATTGCAAATAAAAGAGGCGGAGTTCAATCGATTTCTATGTTAAGCAATTTTTTGTTAGCTTACACCTTGTTTTAGAAATATATCAAATAATGATTGAAAATTTTTTTTTGAAAAGTGGAAAAATTTCGCAAAATGCCAAGTGAAATTTTTATTCCAGGCAGTCTCCACAGAGGTCTCATCTTAGAGATCTGATTCGAAAAATTATGAAAAAGCAGTCACCCGAAGAAAAAACATACAAGTTTATTCAAAATTTTGTTTGGCTGTTAAGCAAAATAGATAATACAAAATCTGGAAACTAGTTTCAAAATAAGAGGAAATTTCTTTTCAAAATGAGCTCAATCTTTATTTGAACTTCTCTAATAATAAAATAAACTAACTCAATATAAGGTTTTTGGCATGAACCTAGAAAAGTGCCACTCCAGCAGTTCAGACATGTGAAAAATATGCAAATTGACGAAACATTTTGTGATCTAATGAAAAGAGCTAATAGTCATATTTAACTCTAAAGGATGAAGGCCAAAACACGAAAACCAGCTGGTGCTCCATCTAAGTCCAACCACCGCACTTCCTTTTTCATATTCGTAAGCCAGTGACCCAAAAGCATACCGTGAAGTTGGCCATGAACTAGTTGAAGTCAGCACATTTCACTAACCTCAATTCTATCGACAGCTTTTCAGGCAATATCACAGCGTTCCTCAAATTCAAAAGATTAGCGAACTATGATAATAACTGACTTCTGGCCCTTAGGTGAATAAGCAGCCAAAATGAGCATCCCTAACAAATCATAACGCCATAGTTGTAATTAATCGGAGAAAAAGGAAGCTATCTTCAATTTCCTCTGTGAATACCCTGCTCTATGAAAGGCGATGTTGTGAACCCTTGCCTAACTGCTTTTTGAGAGCCTGGAAGAGCTGGCTGAAGGAATGACCCGCATAACTTGTTGGTAGCGAGGGTGTGGCAACAAAATGGTGCGGAAGCGCTTATTGGACTCTCAGTGAATCCCCACTTAAACCAACTAACCAACTAACCAACCAACCATGATGAGAAGAGCGAGTATGGAAGCACATCCCTTTCGAGAAATGCAGACGTTCAGTTGCCAAATGCAATACCTCCAAGATGCACAGCTGTACTTTCTAATAACACTGGCTTGCCAAGTATTAATTAAGTTCAATAAAAAACAAGTAACGAGTAACAAATTCTAAATTCAGTCCAAACCGAATTTTATGTACCCGCGCACATTTCAGTTAGTAAAATTTAATTTTACTCGCAGTTACTTTTTGCAATCAAACAAACTTAAAGGCAGTGAGAGTTATGGATTTTACATCAGATGGCCTAACAGAAATTTAGACTTAACATATAAAAAGAGGTTGCTGTTTTTAATCCGGTCTCAATGCTATTTATTTCGGATCTGCTCGAAAACGATGTGTGGAAAATTGATTAATAATCAAGAATAAAACCGTTTTTTCTGCTAATTTTTTCTTCAGTCCCTGCGTTTATTTTGCACTCAATTGTAAATAGGACAAAAACGACATGGTATCTTTTATGTTACATATGCACGTAGGTATTTATATGCCACCTTGTGCGTTAATGCACCAAACACTTATGTATGTGGGTGTGTATGTATATTTGTACCTGAGTATATTTTCTAAATTTATAGATCAAAAGCACGCAGCTAAGGAATTAGCACGCAAATGTGCAAACACGTTAGATTTAATACCTTGCAGCTGGAGGTGGAAATACAGCAAGAGTCCTGAAAAAGAGAAAGAAATGATATAATATTAAGAAAAGTTTTTTAATTTACATAAATATGTAAAAGTTTCATGTGAATGTATAGATATATGAAATATTTGCTGAATATATTTTGAGAACTATTTAAATAACGAAAATTATATTATATATATGTACATATATACTCTCTCAGAGACCCAAATAGTTTTGTTGAAAGTTAAAATATGTAATTTCAAAATTAAAAATTAATAAAATTTTGTTTTTTGAACAAACGATTCAATTAGAATGTTATTTTTTTTATTGTAATGCATCTACAAAAGTGAATGATTTCAGACACATACAGGCAGCTACTTAAGTTTTCAGATATGGCAACCCCTGTGTGAATTTGACATAGCCATAGTTAAGTCTTTAATGGTAATCGCACTCGGGACGTTTTGTCTCATGTGAGTGCTACAAGTATTTATACTGCTTACAGCGCTTTGAAACACTCATCTTGGTCGAATAATGGAATTAGAACCAGAAGTTTTTTGTATGTAAATTTTCTGTGACTTTCGAAATGGATCAAACAAACGAAAATGTCTCAATCAAATCGCTTCCGCTCTTGTTGATGAAGTACCATCTGGAGCTGCCGTATTTCGCTGGTTCTCCGGATTAAAACGAAAAGTCAAATTGATTGAACAATTTTGAATGACTAGCTGGAGGACTTCGGCCCGTATCTCATGAATAACTTTAGTAATGTCGACTTCAAATGCCTCAATCAAAACAAATCAGAAAGCGTTTTTACTTAATAAGCCCACAGAAATGAAAGTGGAAAGGGGTGATCACACGATCTTGGTAGGCAATCCGCTAGACCGATACGAGAGATAAATTGCTCGCCAAAACGACGACGCAGTAAATTCACTGTTTCACGGGTTGTACGGTCAGTAGCGCCATCTTGTTGAAACCAAATGTGTGTTGGAGATCACGGGCTTCAATTTCTGGTATCAAAAAGTCATTGTTAAATTCGCGCCAGCTTCGTCTTTGAAGAAATATAGACAGATGATTCTTCCAGTCCATAGGCCGATTGTTTTCAATGGATGTAAAGGGTGTTCTTAAATGGCTTCGGATTACGGATTGACGTAGCCCATAGGCCAAAAATAGGTCTCATCGCTGAACACCAAAAGTTGGTCTGATCGCGCGTAGAACACTTTTCGCAGAGTGTCGATTTTCGTAAAACAATTTTACGATTTGTAAACGTTGTTGAGGCGGAAGTCTTTTCATGATAAACTGTCGATGAATACTGAAAAGAATTATGTATTTGGTTTGACAGTAGTCATGCGTGATCTGTCGAAAAAATCCTATCGTTAAAAGTACCTCCAATCCGATAACCCTTTATTACTTTTCTACTCCTGCCCCTTTTTTCAATATTTCAACCCTTTTTTAATATTAATTTGTTGTTTGACCTACTCGTTGGAGTTTAGGGTCAGTGCCTATGAGACGGTTAATATGAAGATAGAAACAAAGAAACATAACCACAAAAAAGTAAGAATATTTATAACTATGCAAATGCAAGGTGACACAAAATTAGTCACTCCATACGTCTACCATATTTGACACTTATACTAGTCAGCATACTGTAGCAGCAAAACAGAAAAGCAATTGAACGCGTAGATGTCAAAATAAAAATCTATTAGTCGAAATAATTTTCTTTTATTTACTGAAAAAGTTATTCAAAAACAAAATTTCATGCCGTAATGCGTAGTAATAGAAACAAGAGTGTGTTTCTGTAATTATGAGCTCATTGAATTGAATTTTTCTATGAATTATTTTTCATAGAACGACATCAAATAATTTATTTCTTTGATTTTCTAAAAGTTGTCTGCCTTTCGGAGAGCAAAAATAAATCTGTCCAAACTGCTTGAAATATAAATGTTGATGGTGATTAATAAATCTTTACCTCATTAAGCTAATAATACCAAACTAAAATCAGAGCAAGTAAGGAAGTGCTAAATTCGGCCCGGACAAAACTTTATATACCCACCCACATCTTAGTAAAATTTCATTTTCGGCGGGCAGTTAAGTTTTGGAACCAAATAAACTTATAGACAATGAGAGTTATAACTTAGACAGACAGCGGCGTTAATCGGGATTACCGGCGGATTTAATTCTGATTAAAATTGTAGTGTTGCAAAGGGTTGGTACGCGAATTAGTGAACAGCTGATTTGCTTATTGGATAGTTTTGTCAGTAAACGGAGGATGGCGAGCGACAAATAGAAGCTGTGATACTAAAGAATTATTTATGTAAAAAAAATCTGAAATTGCTATTTTTCAAACTGATTCGCAATAATAAAAGAATTAATGCAATTTCGAACGAGTTAGTGCAAAGTAGGCACACATCCAGTCTTTCTTGTTCTTCTCCTTAAAAAGTTTCATTATTTTTCATTCACAATAGAGATTAACTGTCATTTTTCGGCATGTTGCCATCGGAAATTCCCCCAATTCACTTAAATTATGAGAATTAAGTTTATTTGTCAATCCGCACTAGTTGCACTTAATTCCTGAGATTCCGAATTAAAGTCGTTAACTCGATTAACGCCAACGTCTGTCTTGGCTATTACAATGGGTATGTCAGTAGTGCATAATTCCTAAACGGTGCCTTTTTTATGTCATTTTTGACATTTGTCAAGTCGACAGATGTCCACATTTTAGTTTATAACATCGGAGAGACAAAAGGAATTATAGTATGTACCAAACATATACAATGCAAAGTGGGTTTTTATCCCGTATCAATAATTTTTGCGGCAGATCTACATGAGATGGCTGCACTCAGTTTGGGCGAGCTTTATGAAACCGTTATAAAGATGTACTGATTTATAGGGACGTGGGCAAGAAGGCGCCTTTTAGTCACGTTACAGCGAAGGTAATACAAATAAAATCTTTTTGTAAATCTTATACAAATCAAATATTATATAAAATTTTGAAACTATTTATTTTTATTAAAATTTTATTGAAACTGTGATTAGACATCCTATTATTTAAAATGTGAACAATAATACTAAGGTAGTAATAATTGTGTTCTTGAAACTGGGTAGGTGGGCGTGCTTAATGACCGATTTCACTCATTTTCAATGCCAACCCACCTTGGAGAAATAGCTTTGCTCAAGTTATCGTACGCACGGATGAACAGACATGGCCAACTCGGTTTCTTTTATCATTCTGAGCCTTTTGGCATATACGGGGGTATATAACTCTCTCGATTCGTTTATGGTGCATTTACTATATGTGGAAAAAAACTTGAGTACCTTTGTGAACAAGTGCGCGTGGGTATGAAAACAATCAAATGGCTACACAAAACGCAATATTTATTTATTAAACTGGGGTCTTAACACATTTTCTCGGTCTTTTCTTTTATTTCGCCATAGCTTTGAGAAGCTATTTAATTTAATTGGAACCCATAGCACCGCACAGCTATACATTTACATGCAAACATTTTTCCATCATTCCCTCTTTTCTTGCAAGTGCCAAAAATCACAAACTAGTTGCATGTGTTGGGTTATAAAATGGGGGAAAATAAAAGAAATGGAATTCGAAATTGTGATGAAGCGCTGACATATGCCTGCGCGTAAATATTCACCAACACGCACAACTACCCGGCAACAGAGAGGCTGCCACTAACTGGTGCAAAATTATTGACTAAACAAAAAATGTAGCAACGTTTTGGCCAAAAATCGTGACCTAAAAACTTATTCACCCAATGCTTACATAGGGTACCTAGTGCACTATACTATTAATATATTTTTTTACTCAAACACAACGCGAAGGCGTTGATATACCCAGTTGGAAAGCAGCTCATCGATAATAGAGACTGCAATAAAGTTCTCGACGTCATTTTAGAGAAAATTATGACGCTATAATTGACCTCACATTGACTATGAGAAAGCAGTTTCAAACTGACTTAAGTCACAGATTGTCAACATTTTCGAAACTGAGTTATTCGAGGTAATGTCAAGTAGCATCTTGTATATGGTGTCACAAAGTCATATAGAAATAACGTCAGAAGAGAAAACCTAATTAAAACGTAGAAAATTAACAATTTAGCATGCATGACATAACGGGTGACATGTCATGCTGAGTGTCATATATCCATAGGCAAGCTTGATAAACACTACCGCTGCCTGTGAAAGTCATTGATGCTTCTTGAAAACAAGTTAATGGACTATCATCACCGATTTTCTATATCTGTTGTTCTATCAGTTTCCAACCAGGTATGCATGTACATACATTCAACCGCACTTGCCAGAATGTGCCAGTGATCATAGAAAAGCGCTACTAAAAGTATATGTAATATGTATGTATATTATAAAATACGATTGCAAGGAAAATATGAACGTATAACACCTTGATCAAAAAGTTCCCACAACAACCTCTAGCTGACGCTCTAAGCCAACTGATTTGAGTTCTGTTTCTTTTTGTTAGGTTGCCACATTTGTGATACACATTCCAACCAAAGTTTTATCGCCATTGCTTTACACTTATATAAGCTACAAATTCTTGAGTAAATCTATTTACCTCTGCATGTATTTTCGATTTTTTAGAGTTGATAAATGAATTTGAATTTGCATAAACGAGTTTGTATTAGATTTTGCGTTAAAAATAGATTTAATGGTGCAAAACCCTTTGAAATTAAACTTTTTCAGTAATGATACTTTAAATACACACATGACATTTACGAGTGGCATGAACGCTTCAGAAGAGATTGAGGATGACGAACGTAGTGATCGCGACATCGAAAACTGATGAAAACATCAATAAAGTGAAAGGAAAGTTAATCAATAGCCGCAAATTAACCATCAAAGAGCTGGCATGGGACTTGAATAGTGATTATTGGATCCGTTCGGGGCATAGTATTTAGTTATTTGGGTTCGCGCCGAGTTGCAAAGTTGGTTCCAAAGGACCTGAATTTCGTACAAAAGGGAACCGCGTTGGTGTCGCTAAAGACATTACTTCCTAGGCTAAACATTCTACGGGCGACCCAGTATTCATCAAATTATTCATTAATGGAGAAGAGACTTGAGTTTTTGAGTACGACACGCAATTCAGACATCAGGCGAGTCTCCATTTACTCCGAATAAACGAAGACCAAAAAAACACATCGTTTTCAGTCAAAGAAAGAGATGCTTCCCGTTTTTATGGATTGCAACAGTATTCAGCACTACGATAGAGACATTAAGTGAAGCAGTTAGTCAAAAAACAAAGGGTGTGTAGTAAAACAACTCGTGGGCTTTGCACCATGATGACACACCGTCACTCAGTGTCATCATTATGCGTAAATTTTTAACCAAGAACGAAACGAATACCATCCAAAAGCCAACGAATTCAACTGATATGGTTCCATGTAATTTTTTTCTGCTTGATCGAGTCAAAAACCAGAAGGCAAAACGAATAGCCGAAAGGAAGTAATGGAAAAATCGAAAACGGCTCTAATGGCTATACCGAAAATGGAGTTCCAGAAAAATTCCGAGAGGTGGATCAAACGTTGATGCAGCTATGGTCTACCACAGACTGTGAAGCTAAGAGAGAGAGAGAGAGAGAAGATGATCAAACGCTGGTATAAGGGCGTTGCAGTTAGTGAGGAGTACTTTGAAGGCGATAAAATCACGTTTGAGGAAAAAACTTGTACTTTGAATTTTTTGAATTATTCCGGGAACTTTTTGATCAAGGTGGTGTGTAAATATGATTATGAAGTCACAGTGTCTTTTGGCCGAAATCACGCAGAAATATTTCAAATAAGATATGCGTTGATGAGGGAAAAATTTCAAAACAAAATATTTGTGTGCCACTAATGTGAATATCTTTTAATATTGCTGATTTTATAATTTTTTACTTAATATTTTTAACACCGCAGTAGCCACAGAATTTTTAATATTTTTTAAAACCAGATAGGAGTAGATCTTAAATTGGATAGCAGCCGCGTCAAATAACTGGAGCCAAGAAAATTTTGGTAGAATCAATAGTAATTATAATTATTAAATAAATAAATAAACCATATTTAGTATTGCCCCTCTTTGACCGGTTTGGCTATGCAACCTCAATAATTCTATTCACCACGGGTGTTTCAGATTACCATATATTTAAAATTATTGGCATTTCTACAAAAATACAATACATTGAAATCGACGTGTGGATACGTACATACATACATGCATATGCATTTATACTTTCAGCATTTTGCAGGTCATGTGGGTGTAAGAACGCATTCAAATGGGGGAGAGATGTAACATGTGGCAAGCGTTCGAAATCTTTACACTCTGTAAGTAAATTTTACTTTAGCTTATTGCAGCATTTTATTATATTTTTAGAGGCATTCCATTTCCTAAGCTGATAGAAAATGAAATTTGGCTGCTTTTCCTGTGAATTTGATAGTTGGGGCTCATGTGCGGATGTCTGCCACAACAAATCACAGCTGCCACTTAGATTTGCGTGAGGGAATGAAATTTATTTCCACCAAGTGGCGCAAAAATACAGTTCTAATGTGTTACATAGATGTTTTTATAAAATATTTTTCTTTATTTGAAATTGAAATTTTTTGAAGAGACCCGTAGTATCAGTAGATTTGATTTTTTTCTATTTATTTGGTCTCTGAACTGTAAATGTTTTTAAAATTACTCTAAGCTGTTAATAGGTATTTGCTTATCGATTTCGGCATTTTGTGGACTATTTTTGTTTTTGCTTAATGCTATTGAGCAAGTACAATGTGCGTTGGAAGAAACAGAAAAATTATTTGCAAAAAAAAGCTAAAAATTATTATTACACGCTGTATATTCATATCATATTTAAACAAATAAACTGCAAGTATTCAAAAAAATTTACTTTTAAAAAATAGGAAAATTTATTAAATATTCACAATAAAAAGTTTTTTGAATCCTTCATATTTCTTACAAGATTTGAAAATCTTTCAGCTAACATTTTTTAGAATATTGCCTGACAATATTGACTTAAGTCCTTATAGAATCAAATTCGGTTAAGGAGTTAAGAAGAACCGATTTTAACCGATTATGAGTGTCTCTATTGAAAACGCCTTTATTATGATTTCATTAGTGAAAGCGAACAAATTTTGATATCTATGGAATATGACTTCATTCATATTACTGCTCTGACTAGCGTTGAACCGACCAAATTTTCCAAAACATTGTAGCATTTTTGCATCACGTCACCCACTACAGATGCATTGCTGTCTCTATATTTACAATTTTTTTTTTTGTTTTCTTCTTTTTTTTTTTGTGTAGTTCTTCTCTGGTTGTTACAATTGTGTCATCTTTTCATATATATTTCAGAATTTACAAGATTTCTTAAGGGAAAGCAAATAAATAATTTCCATGCGGGGAAAATTACTTTTTAGTACACTCTGCCAAGAGGATTGCAGCCATTTACCGAGGTGCGACCTAATAACATAGCTGATAGTGAATAGGGAGTCTCAGTTCGCAAAATCGAAATAGAAATACCATCCGCCACTGTTTGAAAAATCCTGATGGTTATGAAAAAATTTAAACAACTGGTCCGAAGGCCAAGATTGACGACAGGTGTAAGACAGAGATAAAAGCGCCAGCCCTAACCAAATTAGATGTTAACTTTCTCCCAATGTTACGAAGAGAAGAATACATCAAGTTTTGAGAGAAGATTCGAATTTAAAATATCAAAATATCTGGCTAAATGGGCGCTTACACCACGCCACAAAAGAGCTAGGCACGAATTCGCTGATAATACAAAATTCTAGGATTATGAATGGCAAACCATCAATTTTAGCGATGAAAAATATTTTATCTCGACGTGGGTTCCGATCAGAAGTATGGAAGAGACATTCGCGAGCGACGACAAACGTGTCACTCCCGCAATTTCTACTGTGGCTCTCTTGTAACCTGGGGTGTATTTAGCTATCGTGGCAAGACCCCAATTTGCCTTATTTCGCATAAATGGAACGCAGAAAGTTAAATAAAGGATTGGATGATGTATTATTGAATTTGTAATTTTGAAGAATTTCACTATGAGCTTTTAGCGTATCAACAGGACAATGGTCCTGTATACAGTGCTGAGCGTACAAAGAAGTTTTTCGCTTCGAATGATATTCCTGTGCTCAAGTAGCCCGCAAACTTACATCTAATGGAGAACCTCTGAAGCATTCTTAGCAAGCAAGTTTATAAAGAAGGGCACCAGCTCAATAGGCCAGAGCCTTAAAAAGCTATTCAAGAGGAATGGACAAACACTACGACGACTAGTAACAGTTGACAAAAATAGCGGAGGAAATACAAGCTGATAAATTTTTATACATATATTGCTTTCCTAGATTTAGTTTAATATTAGTTTTGCCTCACACATCAATTTCCTTTTACGCCCTTGAAAATTATTACATTTTTGCAATGAAAGGCTGGAATAAAAAATGTTTTTTTCTTATTTTTCCCCCCGAAAGTGAAAAGATTTAGCCTCTGATTATTTTATTACAAGACAACAAGTTTATTCACTGTCTCATTTAACTGTTTTGCTTAGTTTACATATATATGTAGGTACTAATTTTTTCATCAAAGCTCAACTAGAACTCGAAAGGGATAGTCCCTAGCTCTTAATTACTAAGTTATGAAGACCAAAACTCCTATGGTTGAATGGCGTAGATCGGGACGCTGAGCGATTTGGTATACGTTGTTGGAGAACTCAAGCGAGGGATAAATCTAACTGGAGACAAATGTTACAACAAGCAAATACACGGACCGGATTGGTGAGCTTACAATGACGCTGATAGCACTACATATGCAATACCTATTATATACCTATATATGTTGCAAATTATCCTAATGAATATTAAATTTTTCGGCTCTTGGACCTAGCTAGCCTTTTTAGCTATCTTAGCTTCATAGTGATCAAGCACCATGTTTCCTCTATACACTTTTGGTTTCGCTCTTTAGACTCATCATCTCTTTAGAAATTAAGAAGATCGTTTCTTATTCAACTTTAATATAAATTGTTGCTGTTCATTCACTGATTGCGATGATTATGATGGCGAGATGTCGAAGTTGTATCCCAAAAATGAATTTTAAGCCAAATATGTATGTGTATTGCCTCTTACTAGTTAGTGGAGATATTAGACCAGCTATATAATTATTGCACTAATTATTCCCCGCTCATCGCATATCCTGTACCTACTACGTTAATGCCAGTTTTGGGGGTTCCAGTGCTGATTACATCACGGTGGCGCCAAGCCTCGTTCAGGGTCCTAACTACCCAAACGATAAGTGGCCGAAATCTGAAGTATGAGTGCTACTCTCAGCTAAAATAAATCTAAGGCTCTCTCCATATAGATTGGTGATCATGGAACATACTTGCGAATAACGACTTTATGTTGAAGTGAATTTCTTGTAAACTATTTTGTAACGAATTATGTCTACAAACCAAATCAAAAATTATGCAAATCACATTCTCTCTTAAAAACGTTCTACGAAACATGTTTATATACCCTCGCATATTCATATTCGCCTGCAACTAATACTCCACCAAATTACCATTTTAATAATTAAAAAAAATAGAGCACAAAGATCTAAGGTGTGCTCTATGACAATGCAATCCACTTTAGCTTTTTTCCACTGTATAGTGCACACAAATTTTTTCCTTGCTAAATTCGTTTTAAATCAGCAACTCAATATCACATTAGTGTCAGAAAATGTCAACGAAAGCCCGTGGCGACGACGAAAAGCCGGCTAATGTAAAGCAAACCAGAAACTAGTTGGATGACATCATTGCACCACTCATTAGCTTAAATTTATGACACCACAGCTAAAAGTATTAAATTCACTTTTACTTAACCTTAGGTTGTCTGAAGACGACGATGACGATCAAAATGAAAAATATATAAAAATATCGTCAACAAATTGTGAGGTTTGCTGCTGTCACAGGCGGCCAACACAACAGGTTTGTTTACTTTTCTGCGCGTACATGTGCTGACTCGTATTCGTGCATTCGTTCATTAGCATGCAAATATATGCATAAGTATGTGTGTGCGTATGTATGTATTTAGTGTAAGCCAGTGGCGCTATTAAACTGCTGTTAAATTTAGAAAAGGATCAGATTTCGAATTGAAGTGAATTGAATTGTGCTTTTATTATTCTCAATTTTTTCTTACAATGTTTACTCTCTTACTGTTACATGGAATTTTTGTGGACCACCTTAAATGAATGTGACGCTGTAAATTCAACAGAACTTAACTCAAAGATGAATAAAAATTTTTTCTACATAACAAAATGTGTTTAGAAATTGAAAAGTAGGGTTTTGAAATGCGGTTACCACATCTAAAAAAATATTTCTTGATGTTACATAACCTCAAATATGACTAAAAGTCTTAACCAAAATAGTGGTGGCTATTCCGAGTTCCGATATGGGTTCAGTACATCAAAAATCTGTGGAAAGTGTCGATCTAAAAGTAACATAAAATGGAAATGGCGTATATCTGACGAACGAATTTCAACGAATTCTGTGTTTTCTAATATCCCTATATTTGCTTTAAATCACTAGCAGACAAATAACTCCGAAAAGCTAAATTTGCTTCGGTTTCCGAAACTCCCATCAGAGAAATTTGCCGATCGCAAAGGGTTAATAATCCTCAGGAGGCTAATTTGTTTATGAATGGGTTGATCTCCTATTTCTAAATGGCTGATTCATCTTTGAAAAATTCGCACAGGCTTTGTTCAAATAGTATCGATTTATAATTTTTCGTATAATATTATTCTTGCTTAGAAATAATAATTTTGATAAATTCAGCTACTATTTGACCTACAGAGGCTGCTCTTTATTATTTATAATCCAAAATTATATAAGAAATAGATTCAAATGGAAAAATTTTAGGTGAAACTTTTGGTCTACATAATTGGGCCTAGAAGAATTGTGTAGGAGCATTAAAGAGAAAATTTCATAATAGTCAACTTTTGTAAATAAAAGTATAAGTTTTGTTATGTTAATGTAAACAAGGAAGTTAATACAAAAGAGATTAGAACAAAAAAGTTACCAAACAAAGTATATAAAACTCTATAGCTACCTCAGGTAATCGTGTCAAATTCACTGAGAGCCGAGCAACTCGCTTTTTCTCACAATATATTGTATTTTCTCACAATATCGACGCCTTCGATTCGCTACTTCTCTGCTGGCTATTTCTGGGCTCTGCGCACTTGGCGAAGAATTTGCATGTGAAAGCAACAACAAAGTTACCGAGCAAGTTTCACCGCTAGCGTGTATGGTTATACCTCATAAAACTGGCATAGCTCACTACTTTTAATGCAGCCAACTCCCTTTCGATGTTTTGCTACAAAAAGCGTGGCAAAGGCAGAGGCATAGGAAGAGGAGCCTATAGCAGGAAGCTACAAATATGGTGGACCCAGACGTAGGTAAATAAAACTAGTCCACTTCATGGACACCATTTTGGGTGCTCCCGAAGTAATGCAGACAGCAGTTACGGAAAGGGAGTCTCATCAGAAGAATTTTTTTAGTGGGCACAATACTCAAAGCAGTAGACGACGGTCGCTGTGATTGCGAAGGCATTTTGAACCCTATCTCACTTAGCAAAAATAAAAAAGCAAGCCAACTTTCTATTAAAAGAGCTTCATTAGACCGCATTCATACAGAGAAACTTTTGTTGCTTTAACATTGCGATTTATTTTCTGGTGTTAACCGTCGCATTTTTAGTATAAATTCAGCAAAAAGAAAACGAGAACACAAAATGTGTGTTGACAAAGCACGAGCATTACAAGGAATGAATTGAAGCACCAAATGCTTCCCTGTATCAACGCGGTCTTACTAATACTCATTGAGTGATTCCAAACAAAAGTTGTTTCTTCTAATCGCCACTTGACAACGCTTGACGAATCGAAGAGGCCTTCTATTGAAGGCGAAACAAGCGATCTCAGAGCGTCACACAACGATCCTCTTCATAAACGACGCCTGCAAATTTTTTTTAAATTAAATATTTGTATTAAATAACTTTTTTATACAACTAATATTTGATTCGCACCTTGTTGACTCGCTGCTTTTATAACAGATAGATGAAAGGCGTTGAAGAGATGTATCTGCTAGTAAGTAAAATATTTTTGAATTTCTGTTGTTATTTTTTATTTTATTTTCTTTTTCTTTCTTTTTTAATCTCAGCGTTCGCTTAAATATGACATTTTGTATGAATTAATGAATATTATATTAAAAGTTAGCCTTACATGGGCATGAGTATGACAGCGAGTAGTACCTGTTGCCAATGCAGACAGTTGAGGCCTGTCAATGACAAACAAACAAGAGAAACAAAAACAACGAATACAACAAATAAAAACCTAAAAAACATAAATAGATTTAGTTAACAACGGGCTCGGTGTACACCGTAGCTAATCGACTGGCTGATCACTTAAATATGTATGTATGTGTGTGTATGTACTTGTATGCATGTAGCACAACAACAAATTAGCATTTTGTAGGGATTTTAAAATTGTTCAGCTTTCTTAAGTGGGTTGTAGTAGGCACACGATTATGATAAGCTAAAAGAAGCAAAAGAAAGTTAAAAGACCGACACATTTACAAGTAGCTGGTATTTATAGGTACGATTTCCTGTTCTTACATTTCAAGAGGGAAATACATGAAGGCGATTTTATCACCACTTCTACCGGCTACTCAACTGCATTAAATGTCATTAACGGTTAGTACATTAATTTTAAGCTAACTGTTAGTTGAAATTATAAATATTAAATATAAACGTTTATGTTGAAAAATTTCAATTGAAAGTTTCTAATCACAATTCTTATTTGTTATCGCTCGCTGCTGTCAGTAGCTTACCATAAAATATCCAAAACTTAAATTGTTGTTAGCTCCCCCTCGTCCCTGCATACTTTTCTTACAATCGCAAGTTCGTACCAAAATCGGTTTGAAAAAGTGAAAAACAACTTCCGTTTTTGTCGCTTTGGCATTCCGAAAAAAACCAATACATACAATTAAATCCAAATTAAAATTTAATTAAACAATTGGCAATCAATTACAATTACTTTAATGTTTTTTAAGCTAAAAAGGTTGGGTAAGCAGACGAAGTGTTTCTGACGCGTCGAGACGTATTTAGGTATGTATATAGTACGTACATATACACATGCATATATACGTAAATGCATGTGCAAATGTGTGTATATCTGTTCGTGTGCCTGCTGCTATTAAAAATAGACAAACTATTTTGGTTGCAATCGCGCGATAGTGGAAGTAAGTGAATAAATGGAAGTGCACACATATACGGAAGCAAAAGCAGTCGTACGCTTTTGTGATGACAAGCCATATGCATATGTATGTATGTATGTGTGCTTGCATGATTGCACACACATTCGTACATAGGCTTGATGTACGCCCGCAAACGGTGGGTGCGCTGTTAGAATGTGGGCTAATGGAACTGAAAGGAAATTGCGAAATATTCTTTTTTTTTATACGCACAGCCTATTTATTGCGTTTGAGGTCGGCTGAGCATAATTAATTAGATAAATTCACTTGGTGCACAAAAATGTTAAAAAAAAGAGTTTAATTGAGAAATAGTGTGAGAATTAAGACCACAGATTGTGAGGAAAGTAAATGCATTTCTATTATCTATTAAGTTTTTAATTCAATTAAATTTTGTAGGGCAATAAATTTATATAGTTTTTTTTTTTTTTTGAAAAATAAGAATTATAGTCTGTCTAATAAAAGCGTGATCGGCGAAATTCAAGCTTAGAATTCCGTTATAAAAAATATTTAAATGCTCCTAAATAGTCATACCCTTTTCGCAATACGCATTGGGCAATTTATTAGTTTTGTGAGAAATTTTGAAAGCGTACCTTCATTTTACAAAAAAGTTCCCTATATGGAAAACGATTTGAAGCAGTGTTCCTATGTAAACATCTTAAAGGTACAAAAATATCGCGTGTATTTGCAGCTAAATATTCGAAGAAGTCGAACAAGTTCATCAATAAAGGGGTGTATAAAATGTATAAATTGGCGCGCACACCCTTTTGGTGTGTTTGGCCGAGGTCACTGCAAAAGTCGCTACTGAAACTTTTGGCTTAATAAAACAAATATGAAGCATTGATACTCAACTACTCGTAAAACCAGAAAACTCAAAAAAACTCATTCCGTATTGTCTGTCAATAACTTTCTAGCCAAATACACCAGTGAGGGTTAGATAATTCGTTAACTTTGCAAGATCGTATAATTTATAGGTATATAATGATAGGTTAGGTTACGTTTGGTTTGGCAGCCGCATCGCACATAGAGACAACGATGCCACTTAGACCACGAAAGGGGTTCGTTGTGAGCCGCGGGGGCTGGGCTACATTTCCCTCTCCATATTGAATCATCCTGAGCTTTTGACAAAGCGTAAAAGGTTGTTGATACCTAAAGTGTATAGATTATCTATATTCGTTAAGTAGGATTTTCGGTTTCTGCTTCTGTCTAGAGCTGGGCATGTGCAAAAAGTATTGAATTGTTTCCAGCTTCTCCTCATCTCAGTAGCTACGACAGAAATCATGCGTGTAAACGCCTAATCTCCTTTCCTATGAGGCAATGCCCTGTGAGGGCTCCTACTAAAGTCCTAATTTGAAGTCTACTCAAGGCAAGTTGCTCTGCCCTACAGTTCCCTGGTACATCTCTGTGGCCTGGAACCCAGCATAAGATTTTACGATATTGCTTGGCCATCTCATTTAGAGATTGGCGACAACGTAAGACACTCCTTGATGTTGTTTGGAATGCATCCAGGGCTCGAAGGGCAGCTTGGCTGTCTGATAGAGTGCAGGTATCCGTTGATGATATTCTGTTTATCTTTAACCATTTTAAGACTTAAGTTTAAAGGATTCACTAATAGAAAGCTCTTCGCAATATAACCCCGATCCTACACCGGTGTCCATTTTAGATCCGTCCGTGTAAATCTTAACGGGTGTGTCTAGAAGGGATTTTTATTAAGAAATCCCTTTCGAAGCAGAGAATATATATAAATAATTGGCGCGTACACCCTTTTTGGGTGTTTGGCCGAGCTCCTCCTCCTATTTGTGCTGTGCGTCTTGATGTTGTTCCACAAATGGAGGGACCTACAGTTTTAAGCCGACTCCGAACGGCAAATATTTTTATGAGAAGCTTTTTCATGGCAGAAATACACTCGGAGGTTTGCCATCGCCTGCCGAGGGGCGCCCGCTATTAGAAAAATGTTTTTCTTAATTTTGGTGTTTCATCAAGATTCGAACCGACGTTCTCTCTGTGAATTCCGAATGATAGTCACGCACCAACCCATTCGGCTACGGCGGCCGCCGAAGCAGAGAATGGGAGGGTGATAATTACAGTCACTGGGTATTTCCGTATAGGAGTCTAAGATGGTTGAATGCCCATATGTGACAGTCTTCCATTGTGAGCTCGCTTTGAGCCTTAAAGCGGAGTAGGCCGCTGAGTATTTGTAGAAGAGATCTTCGGCTTGACTGCATAGCACACCACCAGACAACATTTACATATAGAATGAGCAACCTTAGGTTTAATTCCCTGGTCTTATCTAAAGCTCTCTTACAGGCATAAAAAGCTAGGTTCGTTTTCCTGACTCTTTCTAAGATGTTTGACTTCCAAGTCAGTTTCCTATCTTTGATTAGTCTCAAGTACTTGGTTTCTTGCGAAATCACAAGAGCTTCCCCTTGAGCATAATTGGGCTTAGCTGTGGGATTCTGTGTTTACTAGAGAACAATATGAGTTGTGTTTTGTCTGGGTTGACTTCTAGATCACACTTTTCTGCTCACCTAGAAACATCATCATAAGCTATCACCTTACAGCCCACCGATACCAGGATTAACAGAAGTTTATTTACAACTGCGTTCCATAAAAACGGTGAAGAGGTACACCGCAAGGTGGAGTCCTTACCAATCTATTGAGCACCGATTCTCCTAGTTTCGCTTCAATGATTCTGCTATTTAACATTTTGCCAATGAAGCCAACCAAGCCCGGTTCTACCCCAAAATCAGTGAGTGCTGGAGCAGGAAATTTAAAATTTGGGTTAAATTTTAATTTAATTTTAATTTTAAAACCTCCTTTAAAATCGCACGAACTTATGGACTGACCTGATATAAATAAATATTAAATAAATAAATTTATTTGTTGACCAGACGCACCTACTTGTTGCCATTGTAAAATAGTAGTATTCTTATACCCATGAAATTTCCGCAAATGCATTATTTTACCCAGAAAATTTGTGAAATTTTACAAATCTCTCAACCTCTTGCACCTGTCCACAAACCAATTCAGCGTGCCACTTTTTGTGCGGTCTTTTAAATTTATTGCATTAATTGCCTGCAATTTCTTCAGAAATTACCAACCATCAGCGGCAACAGTTGTCACTCAAAAAGCGGAAAATCCAACAAACTTGTTAACGTGAACCCATCGCATTGCTACTTTGAAGCGTAGAAAAAACAATGATTGACGACAACGGTGGCAGCAACAATGTTGTTACATAGCAAATACTTGGCAATTTGCAGCAACATTTTTCACTGCTTTATCGTAAAAAAGAAAACTGTGATAAATACCGTACACACGAATATAAAAAAAAAGCAACGCATTCAGCAACTTGCAACAGAGCGTCAGCCAACAAATCGGTGGACGCTATCAACATCCTGTAAATATTAAACAAATATGCTGTGACAATAATAAGAAATAAAAGCAGCAGCAATATTAATATAAGCAGCAAATTCAATGAAGAAGAATAACAGTAGCAATTGAGGCAACAGATGAAATTCTGTTGAAACCCAACGTTGACAAACTTGTGGCGCCAACAGGCAAAGCAGACTACGATTGAGAAGATACGTGCATGATACCGATAGCATTTAAGTAGTAACAACAGCATGAGGCTGGAGTGAGGAGTAGCTGAGAAATCGCGCAAAAATTGCTATGCATCAAACAAACATTTCAAGAGCAGAACGCTGACGACAATGATATTCGCAATCATGCAATGGCAACAATTGTAGTGACAGCAAAATAAAGGTGCACAACGAGAGCCAAGGTAGATGGGTAATAACAACAACAACAAATAATAATATAATAGAAGAACTGGCAGCAGACAGTAGTGATAACCGTAGAGGGGCTGTGGCAGTGGTGGTGGCAGCTGAAACGGCGTCACGCATTAAAATCATTTCCTCCATTGTCTAACAACTGGTTTTTAGCAACGAAACAAAAGCAAAACAAGTAAGGAAGTGCTAAATGCGGTTCGGATCGAACCTAATGTACTCGCGCGCATTTTAGTATCATAGAATTGTATTTGGGCCGGCTGTTAATTGTTGAAATCAAACAAACTCATAGTCAATGAGAGTTATAGCCTGTAACGAGTTCAGAAGGACAGACAGAAATTTAGTATTAACCAGGGCTTAAACGAACATGAATTTTCAAACTCGAACCGAATTTCGGCCACTTGCGGCAGCTCGGTTGTTTTCTTATCTTAGCCTATAAAAAATGTGCTTAAATTTCACCCGATCTCAATGAGTCTTATGTCGAATCTAAATGACGTCGGAAGCTGTCTTTCGAGATACACGCATTTACCCACACAAATATTTATTAACATTTTATTTTCGTCTTTATTTTTTAGGTTCATCATTTATACCAAATGTTAGTTGCTTTACTTATAACGGAAATATCATTATTTTTTGAAAATTACAGTAAAGTTGGAGGTGTGCAGTGGTTGACTGATTTCCTGGAGAAAAAAGCTTATCTGTTAAAAAATTAGCGTTTGTACCAAGTTTCGTTGAAATATTTTAACTCTCCTTTGGTCACCTTTTTTAAAACCCTCGGCTCGTCACCCGGATCTGACCTTTTTCGTCCTGTTCGAGAATCCTTTTAAAAAGGTTATATCCATAAATCGGTAGAGAATTAATTTTTAGGAAGCTAACTGAAAGCTCAAGTCGTTAACTATGATAGAAATATTTTAAATTCACGTCCAAAGTCGAAAAAGTGTGGCCAGATGCGGGTGCCCCATGGAGGTTTAATTTCTGCTCGAGTTCTCACGCGCAGAGAAAAAAAGGAAGGACGGTCAAGTATGGCTATTTAAACTCCTCTCACCATTCTGATCATTTTCATATAGGAATCTTGATTTCTTTATGCTGTTACATACAACAGTTATATAAACAAAATTATAATACCCTTGTGCAGATGTGTGTGCGGGTATAAAAACAAATAGCAATAAAGGTAAGCAGAGAGATCTATCTACTGTTGCTGCGACTGTTTGTTAAATAGAAAAAGTTTGGTTTTTGAATTTTTTGCGCTTATTTACAAATACTCGTTCGCTCTATTGTTACTGGGATTGATTTTTTTTTTATTTGCGTTATGCTTGGAAGTGCTCTAACACATACCTACATACAAAAGGTATATGCACCGACAAAGAGTACCAGATAAATTTACTTTACTCCGGTTTTGGTGGAATCATTTAATTTTTTGTAAATAAGTCTACGTATAATCCAAGCTGATCTGGAATCAATGAACCAATAAATAACAATTATGTTTGTAGATGAAAGGTTTTGGTTATTACTGACTGTATATTTCGTATTTATTTTAATTCATACGGAAACTTGAAAACAAATTTTGAAGACTTAGCTTAGCTGAAAATTGTTCAGGGCTAATTTAGGTACGGCTAAATATATTTTGAGGGAGGCTTGAAATACATATATACCTTCTCCTCTTCAAATGACGTCCTCACTCACTTTCTTTCAGTCTTGTTTTTTAAAACGCTGTCACCCGTATGCCTGCTGACTGTGCGCTGAAGAAAGCCATAACAGGAAAACTAATGAGCGTGAAGGCCAAAGGCAAACCGAGCAACCGTTGGATGGACGCAGTGAAAAACGATCTCAAGGCTTTGGGAATACGTAACTACGAAGGAAGTGCTCAAGATCGACCGATTTGGAAGAGCATTGTGAAGGAAGCTTTGATGCACCCCGCGTTGTAATGCGATGAAAGAAGAGGAAATATTGATTGAAACACTTTTGGTTGAAGGGTAGAGGGATTTTCGGGGGGTTGAACAGGTAGCGTAGAGCGGGAGATGTTTTAAAATATTTTATTAGTTTTTTATTAGATTAGTTTGGGCAAAAATAAATACATTTTTTTTCGGTAGATGGCTGTGATGATCGATTTATGGTAAAAGGTATGTTAGTAGTCGTCGCATCGCCCAGGGGCTAAATCGACCATAAAATAGTTTTCAACCATTTGCAAAAAAATTGTACGCAAAAGTAATGGATTTCTTATTCCCAAAACTAATATTTATAGGTTAGGTTAGGTTAGATTGAAGCGGTTGTCCTGTGGGACACACTCAGGCTCATAGCCCATTGTGATGCCGCGTGGGGAGCTTTCCCTATTTCTCCTAAAGCCAGTGTATGCTTTTAAAAAATTTTAGGGTACCTCCTATTTCAGCGAAACTAAGATCTTCCAATGGCACAGAAGCAGTAAGATGGTCTCTTCCTCTTCCTCATCTACAGAAGGCATGTGCTTACACACCCATTCTTTGGGCATGCCTACCTATTAGACAATGTCCCGTTATGACTGAAATCAGTGTGCTAAGACTGTGTTTATTTTGGCTTAGCAAAGATTCTGTGCGTTTAGCACTAAGAGTCGGCCACAGTTGATGGGCGATTTTGCAGGTGGCTTCATTACGACATCTCTCCTTACGATTTCTTCAAGGATAAATAGCTTACATGTTTGTAAGGGTATGCCTATGTCATTGTCTATGTACTCATTGGTCAACTTGGTGCCGAGTCATCGGCTCCACAGTTACCCTCAATGTCGCGATGGCCAGGAACCCATATTATACTTAGACGAAATGACTCAGTCTCCTCGTTAAGAGATGTGCGACATTTCATGGACATTTCATCCGACATTTACCTTGGAGGCTGTTTTGTGAGGGATTTTATCGCCGCCTGGCTGTCAGTAAAAATATAGATGTCATTTCAGGATATCGCATCACACTGTACCAGTGTCGCGGTTTTCGTTATTGCCATCAGTTCGGCCTGAAAGACACTACAGTAGTCGTGGAGCCGAAAACTGAAGGAGATCTCCAGATGCTCGGAGTATACACCTCCGCCCACCCAGCCCTCGAGCTTTGAGCCACCTGTGTATACATGGATAGACTCGCCCTGTCTTGCATCGTCCCGTTCCCACTCTTCCCTTGAGGGTAGGAGGGTTGTGAACGTTGTAATGGCAAGTGTGGGCGGGAGTGCATAGTCCAGCAATCCGGGAATCTCCGAAATATTTATATTAGTAGTATAATAGGTCTGGGAATATCTAAAAAAAAATGTATAATTATAAACTCGGAAATTACTTTGCTGAATTCGCCCATAATTTAATACTTTGAAGAGATTAAAGATAATGGGCGAAGTGTCGGCCATTGGGCACACTACACATACAAAATTATTACATATATATATTTATATCCGATGAGAAAAGTTTATAAGGATACTTTAGGTAAACTTCAACTGTTGACCTTAATCCGGAAACTTTGAAAAGATGACTTACACATCAATTTGCTCGTTGAAAGATTGCCCAGTTGACAACTGGCAAAGATTATTAGATTGACAAAAATGATTGTGGGGTGCTTTTGCATGTATCATATTGCAGTTTTAATGAATTTTTACAATTTGTATACAGCATTTCTCTTCTCCTTAAAAAACAATCAAATGGTACCTGTTCCAAATGTTCATGGATTCGAAGCAGCAAGAGCACAAATTTTTATATGCAGTTGGCACTGGTCCCCTTGAAATTTTAATTTTTCCACTCGTAGTTTTTTTAACCATGGCACAATCTGATGGTGCCTTTTTTGCAGATTTCAATCTACATATAATTAATTTAAAAAAATTTAAAATTTTCACTGGAAAACAGTATAAAAGTAAATTTAAATCAATAGATCAGACCGATAGTCTCAGCTGCCAGTTGCCTAAATAAATAAATAAAAGCTATAAGACATTTATAAATCAGTGAAAACTCCCAATTTCATAAAATTTTGGATATTTTTTAAAATATATTTTTTTTTATGTCCTATAGACCCCTGAATAAGTGTAAGTGTTCGCGCGGAGATGTTTGGAAAATATTATGGTGCACCATCTGTCACATACATATGTATGTTAATAAACAGATAAACTCCCATGCAAAGTAAGTTTTTAATGCGAGTTTAAAAAATCAACTGGAACTTGAAAGACCTTGTAAGTCTTAACCCAATACGTATGCCACTAATTGGGATTCTGGACCTTATGAGAAAGAAGACCTTACAAATATTGCGTTGTAGCCCGCAATATAACTTTTTTACTGGCATGAGACTGACTCTAACGGGAAAGTTTTATGTTTTACGATTTTTATTTTTTTTTTTCATAAAAATCAAATACCTTACTTAGGTTTCTACGGCCTAAAAAAATCAATTATAGAAAATTCAAATAACGAGCTTCCAACATTATTTTATACTCACTAAGCCTTTTTTTGTGGAATTGTTGAATATTTCGAAATATTTTATTACATGAGTGATAAGGTATTATTTAATTTTTTATTAAGTCTAACAGTTCACTTTTATGTACGACCTTTTTCCGGATCTTCTTATTGTTCGCCAGTAAAGCGATTCAGAAATGTTTGCACCAAACGAAATTTAGAAATCGAGTGAAATGTTTACAGCTTCCCACTTGCGACTTTTCAAGCTCCAAACCTCACCATTAAGCAAATGTATTGTACGAAAACTAAGTAGGATATAATATTTCAAACTTTATTATAAAAAACTCCCAGTACAAGTAAACAAGCAAACACAGACAAACTTCATTGTTTTCGCCTTAAATAATATTTATCCATCGCAAGAATAATAAACACTTAAAATCCTATTAGCCTTGGCTAGTAATTACACTTACGTACAGAATGACACTAAGTAGCTTAAGTGCTCTCAATGCCACTTGACGCAAAGTGTTAGTCGATGCTCACACATTATGACGGATATCTCGAAGAAAAGTTAAACGAAGCATGTAGAGCGATGAAATACTGACTCAAAATATTGGCTTTATTTTTGTTCACAGAGTAATAAGTGGAATAGCAACAATTTAGAGAAGTATGAAAGAAATGAGAGAATCACTGGAGTACTTAACGAATACGAAAGAGACCACTGAAGCAGTGGATAGCAAAAAAGTCAACTATTTATTTTGATCTCTTCTCTACTTTGTTAAAATTATGGCCACACGCAATTGTGCACAAGAGTATTCTCATTTTTTTTACATAATGGTTGTATTTACATTTACTCAGTTATACCAAAATGATCGGAATGATGGGAGCTAAATCGACTTCTTCCTATACATCAGTCTGTGTGTCTGAACAAACTGGGCTCAAGTGTTGCTACCACCTCATTTAAACCCAACATAAGTATTAGTGAGATCGAATAAACCACGTCCACTTTTTATATTTTAAGATAAAATTTCTGTTCGTCCGCGAGGTGTTACAAACTTTAACTCTCATTGTCCACGATTTTTATGAGGAACTTCATGTCAAAAATACGCTCGGAGGTTTGTCTTTAATTTGTTTCTGTTGGGTGAGTTTTTAATGTAATTATTAATAATCAATAAACAAATGGTAAAAAAATGATTGCTAAAAATTTTTCTACACTAGAATACCCCTTAAACTGATAATAGCAAACAGAAGTATAGTTGAAATGAACTTTTTTTATTATAATCTGTGGCTACGAGTTACAAAGTCCTTTCGATCAGTCTAATTTTGAATTATTTTTCGAATAAATCTGGCCCTATGGCGTCAACGGTGGTTAAATCGATTGTTAAGCGCGCTATATGGGAAGTTCTGCCATTTTTTTTGGAACCAAATGTAGTCGATGCTTAGCTTATTAATTTTTGGAAACAAAAATTCAGTCAGCATGATCCGATAGTGCTTGCCATTCACCGTAACGGCAGCTCCTTCTTCATTTATGGACCGATGATATTGCCGGTGCGCTATTAATTTCGCGAACAGATTTAATTTTATTATTATTATTATTTTTTTTTTTAAGTTAATTTCCACAATTTGGAAGCGTTTTTCTGGCGTTAAAAGATTCATGATGACTATCCAAACTTTAATGTACTGAAAGAACACATTTTGCCATTATCAGTTGTCAAACCATAGTTATCGTGCAGCTAAAAAAACACCCGAGAGACAGTGTTTTTGACGTATGCATATAACCATACGGAATGATTTCTGTAGCTGTTCTAGAATTTGGTCGATATGGCAACGCTTCTTCGACGATCTGTTCTACGTTATTGACTCGATCAGGACTTATTTATGTACGTACATGCGACCAAGAACTGTCACTTAATTAAAAATAGCAAAAAACAAGAGGTATGCTTTATGCTGTTAAAGCAATAATATAAATAACAACAACAACAGCTGAAAGATTGGACCTATACTTGATAATAAATAGTAAGTAATAAGACATGAATTGAAACTGGGGTCAAGGCTTTTAGAAAAAATTTAGTGAAACGACTTCAAAGATATTTTGTTAGTCAAAATGATTTGAGATTTTCAGGCAGAAGCTTATCTATCTTTAACCAGCATTTATATACATATGTAGATCCTCATTATTTCGATAACTTATTGCCCAAATAATATTTGGAAAATTATAAAGAAAATGTACTAATGCACACTAAGTATTTAATAGTTCCTAACAAAGCATAGTCGCAGCTTACGAATGTATTCACTACGACAGTTGTTTGTTGCATAATCAAGCGTCAAAAAATATTCAGTGAAGGAGAAAATAAAAATATTAAGAGTATTCCAATAAAAATTCGGTGCTCTGCACTACTTCTATTTATTTGATTTTTGTGAAATTTCGCGAATACCAAACACGTCAACCAGCAAACTGTCATGGAGATTGAAAGTGAAAGGAAGAGCTAAGAAATAAATGCTCGCTAAGACTTTGATATACATGGTGGTCATTAGACCAGTAATCCCCTATGATTCACTAGTGTGCTGGACGGCGTGCGTTAAAGTGACTTACCTCAAAATATTGGAATTGGATTGCAGGAATATGTGTAACCGGCGATATTAGCACAACCTCAACAGCTGCAATAAATATAATTCTTAAGTGGCATCCAATCAGTTAAGTAGTAAGATACTCAATCAAAAGATCTGCTCTAAGACTGAAGTGGTCAGGACAATTCTGACAGAGGCTTCCTAGTCATAGCAACATTCTTGATTCAAAAGGAAGGTAATTCCTCAAGTTGAACTTGGCAAAACGCCTACCGTCATTATAGAGCCAAAATGGATGGCAGAAAGGTCTAGAATCCGCATACCATTCATACAATTTCTTTACAGATGGATCCAAGAAAGCGGAAGGAGTCAGAGCACCTGTCTTTTGTCCACAATTTGATTTCCAAAAGTCTTTCAGACTCTCTAATTACTGTAGCACATTTCAAGGAGAAATCTATGCCGCAACAAAAGCAGCTGAATTGGCTCTAGAACTAAACCCTCTTAATATTCGGGCAAACATTTTCATTGATAGCCAAGCGGCTTTTAAAGCAATTATAGTCAATTGGGCTAAGTGGAAATGTGTTCAACAATGCAGATCCAAACTGGATGAACTCTGCGGAAATGAGCCAGCCACTATTTACTGGACCACCAGGGCACAAAATAATGCAAGGAAATGAGAGGGCCGATGAGCTCGCTAAGGCAGGCTCGAGCTTACTCAGATTGAGCACGTCAGAAATATATCCATCACTCTCCTTTCTGAAAACAGAATTAAATGAGTAACTAGCTTTGGAAGTGCAGTCCATATGGGAACATTCAACTTCATGAAAAACTACCAAAATTATACTAAGGACTTGGAACGACAAATACTATGCAAACCTTATTTTATCTCTTTCTAGAACTCATAGCGAAGTGCCGAGGTGGCAAAACTGCAAAAGTTGTAAAGCAAAGCAACTCGGTATTAGTGCAGAAACTCGGAACTACAGTTCGTTTTTTAAAATATTCTCAATTTGTTGGTTCTTTTTTATAGTCAAGAAATAAAGCCAGCTTATTTGTAACGTTACCAGGAAAAGAAAAATATAAAAGCAAGTGCGTTCAGACTTAAAAAATTTACCGAGTTATCGAATTGTAATATTACCACACCCGGTCTGAATTCTTTTATCGCACCTATGAACATCCGAAGCAATATTTGGCGTAAATGCCAATATCTTCTGCTTCGAAATATCTTCTTTGATTTCTTCAACTCGAAGACCAACCAACAAAATGTTACAGCAAGTTTAGTTTTAGTTTGGTATATAAAATTTTAAGACTTGTGTGACTTTTTTTACCGGGTGTCGCACTAAATTATGTTTCTAATTACTTAATAGGAAGCATTGATTTTCCTTAACTTCATATACGGAAAATGAAAAACAACAACAACATGTTGCCAAACAACTGACTTCCTGCCATTAAAATCTCAAATTCTCTGAATGTAATTCACACGGCTGCGCCAAACCCTTTTCCTAAAGGAACTGTGCATACATACATACCTAAATATGTATGGCAGCATAGTATAAAAAATTATTAATTGTAATTCGTTGTATGTAAATAAATCCCTACCCATGAAAATCAATAAATCAATAAATTAGATGGACTTTCAACACACAAATTACGTATTTAGGTAATGATAGATACGCAAGAAGTGTACAATTACAAAATACATAAAAAATTGGACAATAGCAGCTCAGCGGGTCGGCTGAAACATCTTGTTTCCCAAATCCATGCAGCTCACATTTCAACCGCTTTAAGAAAATTGGTGGAAAAATAATCGATATGCACGCACAGCAAAAAGGTGAACAATGGGTAGTAGAATTTTCTGGCTAAATAACAATGCATGGACTACAAATCCAACGCATGGCACAGAATACGCTAAGGGTGGGTTAGAAAATTCCAGGAGCATTGCCGGTGTTAAAGGCCACGAAAAGGAGAGTGCATCCATATTTGGAATATACAAATATGTGAACCAAGAATCTATCTTAAAAAATGTACACTTAGAAGCACATAAAAGGTCGCCACAGCCAACAACCCACAAACGGAATAAAGTTGCACAGCGCCGCTTTTTGAGGGTAGCAAAAATGAGTCGGAATGCGAAAAACAACCACCAACATGCGAGAACGCAGCATTTACGCATACAGTTAACTACGCACAGAAGTACATAAATACATAAATAAACGACTAGATAACATCGCACTTCAGCAAAATAAAAGACATTAGACACCCTTAAGGCCCAATCAAAACCACCAGTACTGATGGCATTCGAATGAAATCAGCAAAAATACTTGGAAGGGTGAAAGACGATATGAGGAAACATTTAATTGTAGGAAAATACTCATAAAAGTCCATAGGGGATGCAATTGCGTACTGGCATTTGATATGCAATGGGCGCGTACCACCAGGTTTACATATACCGTTCAAAGTGGTACAGGATGTGTCAAGCTATAGGCGTCTTGGGTATAAAGCTGACGGGCAATTGATAGCGGTAGACGCCGGTGTCGGCACAACAAGGCATAGTGTACGTGGACAAAAGAAATGCGAATATTAGATGAAGCACAAGATGAAGAAGTGGAATTGAAAAAGTAGAAATCCAATGTAGTGGCGGCAGCAGCACGGAGTAAGTGAGCAAGAAACGAGGGCGCGAAGGTAATTCGGAAACGAATGCGGGAGACGATAAAATTGGTCTGGGAGATTAGGAATTAATTATTCTTACGTACATACACACATACATACATACATACATATATGTGTGTAGGTTATATGTGATTGAGCTTTGACTGCGCCGGATGAGGTTTGCGTGCAAAAGACACAATGGAGAGCGCAAAAAGCAAAAATACAAAAGCAGTAACAATCAACAAACAATAGACGAAAGAGTAAGAGGTGAACGCATACATTTTTTTATTAACCAAAATAAATGTAGACACAAAATAAATGAATACAATATACATTTATCATCATAGAAACGAGTTACATATAAATGTATGTATGTATGTATGTATGTATATTGAAAAATAAAAAGAGTTCAAAAACTAAGCTTCACGAACAACTTCTCAAAATGCTTAGCTAAAATCCACGTGGGAACAAAATTTAAACGCAGGCACGAATTGTAATACACAAATAATTAAAGAATTTGTAAAACCTGAAAAATAACCGCTATATTAAGGGAACGTTACAAAGTGCAAAGAAATATTTTAAATTAATTTTTAATAACTTTATAGGTCTCAGGTTCATTTCTTAACAATTACCACTTCAATGTCGAAAAATAGCCAAAAAGAAGAACATATTTTAATTTCTCTGACTTTTATTGCCCTACTCTTACCTTTCACTATCAAAAATGCGCCCACGAGCAACAATAAATAACTTTAAATTATTGCAGCACCTTAAAATCCGCAAAATTTGGTGAAATTGCAGTTTGCGATAATTGTCGTGAATTGGCCTTTCAAGAGTGTAATTCATTATCCTAAAAGCCCAAAGCACACTGCCAATAAAATGATATGACCTTTTCAGTTTGGCTTTAGATCTGGTAATTCCGGTATAGAACAGACATTCACGATACATCTAGTCTTGGGAAAGTTGAGAGAAGAAATAAATCACCCACATTTCCTTTTTTGAATTCAAGGTCACGTTCGACATTCTGAAACCGATTAGATATGCATATGCAGCGCATGGTGTTCAGCGATGAGGCCCATTTTTGAGGCCCAAAATTGCTATATTTGGGCTGAAAGCAAGAACAGCAGCCATTAGATCGATTGAAAACAATCGTTTTGTGCGGCCTATGGGTTGCAGGATTCATCGGCCCATATTTCTTCAAAGTCTAGGCTGGCACCAATATAACAGTGAGTGGCGAATGCTATCGCGCCATGATAAACGATTTTTTGATGCCAGAAATTGACGCCCGTCATCTCCACAACATTTAGTTTTAAAAAGACTTATCTACTTGTCATACATCCCGTGAAGCAATGGATTTACTGCTGCGTCGTTTCTGTGAATAATTCATCTCTCGACTCGGTCCATTGGAGTGGCCGCCAAGATCGTCTGATGTCACACCCTTGAACTTTCCTTTGTGGGGATTTATAAAATCTAAATGCTTTGTGAAGGCATTCGAAGCCAACACTGCTAAAGTTATTCACGAGATAGCGATCGAAATCCTCCAGCGGGTCATTCAAAATTGCTGTTTACGGATGTTCGAATTACGGCGCAGTTGCGACCCACATTTGAAAGGAATTATTTTTAAAAAATAAATGTCATGAAAGGGGCTACACAAAAATAATAAAGATTGCCCAATCAATTAGGATTTTTGTTGCTTTATTTAGGTTTAAAATCCAATACCTTTAAATTGATCACCCTTTATAATGGCATTGAGAAATATCACCAGCACCATCTAACTTGTGAAGAACGTGCACAAGTCGATGAAAAAATGCCGTGCATTCATTGTAAGGTGACAATGCGCAACACCTTTGTGGGGAAAAATTAACAAAAATCAGCGAGAATTTTGAGCTACTTTAAATTTGCACTTTTTTATACTAAAATATAACGGGCTTCTTTCTCAAATAAAAAAAACAAACTGATTAAAAATTTTTATCAGAATTTGTTGAATTCTTGTAAAAATGTGTACCTTGGATTATCATGATTTTTGCCACAGAATGAACTCTTTTTTATATTTCTTAAGTGCAATGTAAACAAACAATATATCCACGCGAAATTAATAGTGTAACAAATACTTGTAAAGTTGATAAAAGAAAAAAAAAAACAACAAAAAATATTTAATAGTGTGTGCTGTCTCAACTGTTAGAAATAACTTCTTTTAAACGATCGGGCATTGACGAACTGAGCTTTTGGAGATACGTAACTTCAATTTTGGCCCACATTTCCACAATTGCTATTTTTAAATCAATCAAATGTTCAAATTCCGTTTTTAGTAAACATTACTAGATAGTATTCCCCAAACATTCTCAATGGGGTTTAACTCCAGGCTACATGCTGGCCAATCCAAACGGTCGGTGTTTCTCTCTTCGAAGAAGCCAAGAGTCAGTTGAGACACGTGAATTGCAGCATTATCTTGCTGAAATATCCAATATTCTACCCAAAACTTTCCCCTAAATTCGATTAAGACATAATCAAGGAGCGCTGTGTTCATTTGGGAGCTCTTGCGATTTCAGCTAAAACAAATAGGTGACTTCCCATGATAGCTGCTCAAACCATAAGGGAGCCGCCGCCAAAATTTCGAGCAGAGCAAGTTGTCCTTTCGCGACGCGTGTCACTCCAATACCTCAATTTTCTATCTGGCTCGTCCAAGTAGAACTTTTTCTCATCACTAAAAATGATATTAAGCCACTCTTGCAACCAAAATTTATTTTCGTCAGCGAATTGCATTAGAGCGTGTTTTTTAGCACAGTTTATGGAGCTTTTTCGTATTTGATGTTATCGTCGGTACTCAAAATTAGCTGACTTCAACGTTTAGAGATCTCTTATGATCTCTCTCATACGAAGTATTTTTAATCTTTTCATTGGAGGGATTTTTAAGTGGCGGGTCCCAAACCCAGCACACAACCAGATATCCTGAAATGCTTCGCCTTCTCACGTTAGCTCACTCCCAAACGGGTGTTCGGAAGCTACCCAGAGGATACTTGGGCTAATCCCGAAAGTTCTGAGCTGCTTGAAGAATCGTCCTGGCGACTTAACGACTTATTAACTGCTAAATGCTTAATACGGCGCTTTATTCAGGTATCAACAATAGAAGCACGGCCACGCTTTCCTTGTTTTAAATAATTTAAGGATTTTTTTAAGGTTCTTTAAAAGTCTTTACCTCAGTAGTTACACTTATATCAGGAATATTTTTACAGGTTCCCTTATTTTTTTACCTTCCTCACGCAAACGGACAACTGTTTTTACCATGTGCTCTGAAAGAGACTTTTCGGGCGGCATTTTTTACTCTTTTAACCTACGAAATAATATCAAAGTCTTCAATGTTGCCTCAAAACAAATGGAATTTAATGTTTAACCAAAAATATGTGCATAAATTCCATGAATTCGGCGTTTGCGTAACGAAATTTTTAAATCTGAAGGCTGGTTTCATTATTTATTTCGCACGGCAAA
Organism: Anastrepha fraterculus; assembly: GCA_037575425.1. Taxonomy (NCBI): domain Eukaryota; kingdom Metazoa; phylum Arthropoda; class Insecta; order Diptera; family Tephritidae; genus Anastrepha; species Anastrepha fraterculus. Next base: position 26,890 of record JAYXIM010010721.1, on the reverse strand, counting down.
AAACGCATGTCCGAAAACGGTCCCGAGAAAAGAAGTAAACAAAACTAAAAATTGTCATTCGCTACAAATTTGCATTAAACTAGTGTTACCAGAGCTTAAAAAAATGTATTCCGCGTTACATATTTTTTGGCCTAACTTATTTCAGTTGTTAAGTTTTCAAACTCTTTGTTTCATTTTTAATTTCGCTGAGGTATATGCGTTGGTACGCATCGCAATAAATCAATAAAAATACGAAGTTAAAAAAATATCGTCGGTTTTTAAAAACAATAGATAAAGTTTCAAAAATTGCAGCAAAAAATAGGTGGCATTATAATTTGCATACAATAAAAACAGTTCAATTAAGTCACGTAAAATAATTTTTGATTCATTCGCATTGAAATTTAAAATAAAAAAAACTTTTGAATTAGAAGATTTTGAGGATCGCCATGTAACCAATTCTATTATAAAATTTTCAAATTAAAATTTTTTTGATACGCGTATGAGGTACATACATAGGTTGGCATTGATCTTTTCTAATACGTAACTAGTCGCTTAGTACTAAATATTAAATATGGCATTCCGCCACTAACCGAAATAGTCTGACAGTCAGAAATATAAAACAAAATAAAACCAACTACCAAATACAAAAAAAACAAAAATTATAAAAAAAAGCTTAATGAATATGAAAGCCACAGCCGCATCAAAAAACGACAAACAGGAAAAATATAGAAGGCATTCGAACCAGAAAGGTTGGCACATATGTATGTATGCATGTACGAGTATACACCTACTAGAGCAGCAATACAAAGCAGCGGCTGTAATACATTCTATGTTGATGGCAGAACCAGTGGCTCACCTAAAGCGCCGATGACATCACCGACATTAAGAAGTGCTGTATATATATATAGATATATTTACATACATACATATATGCATATATATATATATATATATATTCTCTTACATACATATGTATGTATTTATAAACGAATAAGCTCGCATACATACATAGTAATGTCGAAGTAGCGAACAACATCAACAATTTTATTGCCGCGAGACGGCAATGAGCCATAGCAAAAGCGCGGGCAATGGCAACATTGACACACTAACAACATGCATACAATAACAAACATGCTAATTCAATAGTGGTACCCTGCAAAAGCCAAACTACTAATAAACATCTTAGTTCATGAGCTGATGTTTGATGGCAGAAATCATACTAGTTCCAGAGTGACCTGAGTTTTACCAGTTGCCAAATGAACAACTGTATGGGATGTATGTAAAACTAATATTTTTTCGTTTATTATCAACAACAATACTGCAGGCGTTAAGGATGCATAACTGGTATAAGACTGAAACAGGCGAGTTCATTAAAGGTCCAGCAAGTGACGCACAGGCTGACAAGTGACGTTTCGTAGTGCAAGGCCCTCAAGAATACAAGTATGCGCCTACTAGTTTGCCGTGACGTCAATGCAGCAAATAAACAAAGAGAAAGAAAGGGTAGAATAAGCGAAAGCATGTGGAAATTGTCAAAGATGAGAAACTTTCTTGCCACGACATCATCGGCAGGAAAAGCGAACAATTTTTTTTGGAAGTACTGTTTAAGCTCAATTTAACAGGCGCTTCTTTATTCTTATTTTTTTGTTCAATTTAAAAATCACAAATCGTAAAACCACAATAACCAACCAGCCATTCAATGATTATTCACAAGCAAATAGCTTACAAAGGAAAAATTTTCTGTCTGCTATACTAGCATCATTTGGCTGTCAAAATCACAAAAAATAAAGCAGCGGTTTCCGGAAGATGCCACCTTTCGCATACTCTACACAATGCAACGCCACATTAAAAACACCAGCTTTCGGCATTAAAAGGGCTCACAAAACAAGGCATAACATATGTATTTATGTCTGTATGTATCAGCTGCAAAGCAAACTGGTAGTGAAGTAGTTCTGAACTAGTACGTTAGACAGCAGGGTAGATACCAACGCAATACACTTATAGATGTACATAATTATTATATATACCTCGTAATAAAACTAAATATAGAAATTAAGCAAAATAACTAAAAGTCAAATTTATCTTTCGTGCAACAAAAAAATAAATATAGAAATTAAGCAAAATAACTAAAAGTCAAATTTATCTTTCGTGCAACAACTTGTTACAGCAAAATGAGTGAACGAAAAATAATTTAAATATTAAAAACAAATAAAAGTAAAACAAAAATAATTTTCTAAATGTGTCACAGCAAACTTCTGTGTTAAGAAACTGCGAAGCAATGGTGCCAGATATTCTGGGTAAAATTTGCCACAAAAATAGGGAAAAGCCCTCAATAATCCATTATGTAAATATATTGTAAAAGTGAGCTCTTTAACACATCGTTATTGGGCTCTGAGCGAATTTGACAGAATCAGCTGATAGGCTGACGTCACTTGGGATGTTTTTACAAAAAACTGAGAATAAGTTGATGATTTACGAAAGAGCATAACCAATGACACTTCTTTGCCATCTGAGTACCGGCTGATTCGACGTGTATGTACGTGAAGGCATGTGAAATGATCGTGCCGTATACCCCAGTGACGTGATATCTAAAGTTCCATTCACAATTTGTTTTCACCATAGCTAAATAGCAAACCTGGTAATCTACCATTTTTGCCAATTCTCCATTTGGTAAATATAAACCCCACAAATTCCCAAAACGTTCAAAACACATTTTTCGGTCGAAAAAGTGGCATCTATATATAAAGGGTTATCTAATAAGAGGTGTTATTTTGATAAAAGGTGGTTTCGTTGCTTGTGTGGCATGTAGCGCTGTCTTGTTGAAAATAAACGTTGTCCAGATGAATACCATCCAATTCCGGCCATAAAAATTTGTTCGTCATCTCTCGATAGCGCAATCCATTCACCGTAACTGTTGCTCCAGCTTCATTTTCGAAAAAGTAAGGTCCAATGACTCCGCCGGACCATAAACCGTACCAAACAGGCACACGTTGAAGATAAAGAGGCTTTTCAACAATTACTCTTGGATTTTCTGAGCCCCAGATCCGACAATTTTGCTTGTTGACGAAGCCAACGAGGTGGAAATGGGCCTCATCACTTAAGATGATTTTTCGATGGAATTTCGAATAATTTTCATGCATTTCAACGACCCAATCAGCAAAGACACGACGTTGTTGATGATCGGTCGGCTTGAGTTCTTGTGTTAACTGGACTTTACATGCCTTAAGACCCAAATCTTTATGCAAAATGACGTTTGTGGAATGCCTGATTCCAAAGAACGACGAGGAATGGACAAACCTGGGGTTTCTTCAACACTTTCGGCTACAACAGCAATATTTTCGATTTTCGATGAAATTATAAGAAAAATAGAAAATTTATAAAAATGCAAACACTTTTCTTGGAGTACTGACATTGAACTCTATACTCTCAATAAACGTTAATTTGACATGAATAATAAACAGTAATATTATTAGCGTCAAACAAAAATGCTTTTGGATGTTCTAAAATTTGAAATAGGCTTTCCACGAAATTCCAAAAAAATCGTAAATTCAGAAATTTCTTGTATGAATTCTGTATTGATGAGTGCACGAATAATTCTCATCAAATTACACTGCGAATAAAAGTATTGATTGATACTACAGTACGAGTGACCACAATGAACGATTAATGCTTTAAGAGCAACGATTATTCTCAGTTGAATTCTGGTAAATTATGCATCGATAGTTGAGTCACAAGAAAATCCCTTTTAGATGTAAAAATATTATTTTTCCCCTTTCAATAATTTTTGTTACAAAATATACCTCAAATGGGAAAAGTTCTCACAAACTGGCAGCACTGCTACAGAGCATTAAAAAATGACTGCAAATAATAGTAATTCTGTACTTTTATTCCCATCAAAAACGTAGACAGAAATCTAAGTTCACGGAACTCTCGCCGAAGTTCATCACTCTTGCAGTTGTTTGTGCAATATTTTTGTTGCAAATGCTGTAGTACACTGACTTTTCTAACAGTTCCGTTGAAAGCGTATGTTGCATGTTGCACACTTCAAACTTTTACCGTTGATACACAAATAGAAGTATTTAAATATGTGCTCGCTAAGCTCATGATATGTTTACATCCTTAAAACAACAAAGGTGACAGCAAACAATTGACAAGGGCGAAAGAAGGAGGATGCATATGTGACGAAAAACATGGAAAACTCATAACATCTAAAAATATGTGTGACATATATTTGTACGTTTATTGTTAGAAATCTGTTGGCGACAGATCGCTCGTGTCAATTGCAATTTGAAAGCTATTTTTATGACACTGCCACGCTTTCACACCGAAGCCAATAAAACGAAGCCAAGGGGCACCTACACTGCTCAACATTCCGATTAATTCAGTAAAATGCGCAACTTTTTTAATATTTTTTTTTGTCACTACTCCAAATGTGCGCTCCAGTATACGCTACAGTGAAGCTCTGTGAATGAAAATTAATTCAATTAAAACAGCCTGACAGAGACTACATAAAGGTACATAATATTCGTATGTACACATGCACTCGTATACAAACTGTGAAATCTAAAAGTTGGGGAGTTCTATTTGCTTCCTAGGAAAAATCTTAATCGAGCAGTGTCTGATAGAAATTCACATACTGAATTAAACTGGAAAATTCGCTCGGTTAGCTGCAAGAAAATGGGCAAATGTAATTTTAATTTATAATACATTTAATTAAATTATTATTTTTTATTAATTTGGTATTTCTTACTACAAAATTTTGTTATTAGTTACTCACTTATACTGAAAATCGTCTTATTTAATTTTATTGTTTTTTTTTTTTGGAACTTCGTCATTAACTGCTTAAATATTTACTCATTATTGCCGAAGTATTTCCCTGCAGGCCAGTGATCCTTATTTCGTGTAAAAATAATTTATTGTTTTTCCTCATTATAAATAAAAAAAATAAATAAATAAATTTCCTCTCCAAATTGTTTTTCTTTATACTGTTAATGATTTCTCTGAGAGCGCAACGTGATGCCAAAATTAAACTCGCGGTTGATTTTTATTTTATTTTTTTTTTTTTGTTGTTTTTAGTCATTTTTGTCTGTCCAGTTTTCGGCGGAATAACAGCTATAATATTTTCTCGGGTGAAATAATTTAGTAATTCTGCTACTTTTGGGGCAAATTTCTGCGGATTGGCTTTTATAAGAAGATTTGCTATTTCTCGAGATTCCTGCGATCGGCTGTCGCTATGCTTCTCTCAAACGTTTCGTACTTGAAGGACCGAAATTTACCATATTCTATTACAAGTAATTGGTAATTCAAGCACAGTATTCAAGCACAGTTACTAAGAAAACCATTTTCTGATGCAATCTTAAATTTTCTACAACTTTGAACTTCACCCGCACTAAGCTTACATAATCAGTCGAAGATTTCGCACAATCTTTATGAGATACCATCACGATAAAAAGTGCTCGCCGAAATCAGCCGAAAAAAATGATGAATGTTTGGCTGAATATTGAATTGCTGTGAAGGTAATGAAATTTCTACCAACTCTAACGATTATAGAGTGAAAAATCGTCTGGCATTTTTTATTTGGTCAAAAACTTATGCAGTGTTGCCAGGTAAGCAAAGTTCATCCTTTTGATTTGGTTTAGTAGAGTAAAGTAGCATTTTTGTATCACCACAGAATCCATGGGCAAATTGTATAGAATAATTTGTAACTTGTTTTCATTTAATTTCCAGAAAACCCTTTTAGTTTCTATCTCAAAGGATACCAATTTAAATTTCACCAATCTAAACCAATCATTCTGATAAAAATCGTAAAATTCATGTATTTAAAATAAATTTTTTCTGGTTAATTTCTGATTGAACTCAGCTATTACAACTTCTAAAACTTTTCCTCTCTCAAAGTATGTTTGTTTGCTTGCGCCCCCTGTTATTTTTTTATCATCCATCAGCAAATTAAACCATTCAACACAGCAAACTTAAAGTTAAGTACATAGTGGATATTATTCAAACAGACGCATTTGTGTTTTTAGGCTTCTATTTTGGTTTGTGATTACTCACGTTGACTTTCCTATGGGCCTATGATCCTCTACAATTAATTTGGCGCGTTGCCTCGCCATCAAAACTCTCTTTCCTTCCTTTTTCCTGCGCATTCACTTGTCATTATTTGCCTCACAATATATGTGTATGTGTGTGTGTGTAATTTTTGTTGTGGTTCTAATTTGACTTGTGTATTGTATATTTTTATTTGTGCATATATACATTTTTATATGTGTATGCACTTTTATGTTTGTAGCGAAAAGTAGGACACAAAACTTTTGCTTTTATTTTTGGTCGCCTTCCGACTTTGGCGCTACGATGTCGACAGAAAAGAATTCAGTCAGTATACGAGTATCCCACAAGAATAAAAATACGAACGCATATATTTGTGGAGACAGGCGCAGTCTCACGCATTTTAGTATTTTATGTGTGTGTATCAACAACACAAAATATAATACATCGCTTGAATTGAAAAATAATTTATAAATTTAATTTAACCAGAGCAAGCAAAATAAATGTCTGAATTGGATTTTATGTATGAATTTCTCTTTTAATTTGACTTTATTTACGGATTTATAAAAAGTAAGCAGTTTTACGCGTTCTTTGCTAGATGTCCTTAGTGAACTTTACACTTATTGAATCAAGTTAAAGGTGCCATTTCTTTTTCCTTGTTCACTCCTCCCGGGAGCACAGGGCCTCGACAAGACTCAGTCTTGCGTTGGTTTCGTTAATCGATTTAGATTTTTGACAGGGTAGGTGACTAGCTTGCCGTTAAAGATGCCATTACGTTTCACAAAAGTTCTTTGTCAGTTTTGTTTTCGGTCAAGCCAGTTGTGGTTAACAGTATTCGAAAATGGAGTTAAAAAAGGTAAAATTCAATACATCCTTCAATGTCACTACGCCCAGGGCGAAAAGTCGAAGCAAGCGGTGTGGTTTATACTGGGACTAATCAATTTTAATTCGTAGTCCTACGATTTCTTTTCTGAGGTTCCATGCATTTCCTTCTATATATAAAAAGTACATACTCGAATTTTTTTGTATGGAAGAAAAAGCCTAGAATTTTCAAGAAAACAAAATTATCAAAAATCAATGGTATTTTGTAGCCACTTAAACCTTAAACTTTTGTCATTCTATAAAACTACAGACGCAGTGAAATTCTAAAAATTCTGGTTAAAAAGTTGAAATTTTTGAGAAATTTTATACAAAGTTTGACATTTTTACAACAAAAATTTTGTGTGTATATACATATAAGACGAAATCCAAATTAATAGAGGTTAAGACAAGTAAGTCCAATACAGTTTGGTTTATATTTTATGGCTTTCCACCCCAAGGGTTGATGAGCTATAATTCGATATTTTTCTAGAAAAGTTTGGTATTTTTTAGCATAAACTTATTTATAACGTTTTCACTTACGAGTTCCATTGACCACATAAAAAACCATTTGCCATTCGCTGTCGTCTTAAAACTTTAGGTCCCTCCATTTGTGTAATAGCTTCAAGACGCACACTCCAAATAGGAGGAGAAGTTCGGGAAAAACACTAACAGTAGTGTAAGTGCCAATTATTTAGTCGTAGCAGGTGACGCATCTTGGATCTATACATATGAGCCGGAAACAAAATAACAATCGACGGTATGGGTGTTCCCATCCAACGAATGTTGTTAGCGAAAGAAAATTGTCGCCTATTTTTTTCGGAAAATATGGTCATAATGCAACTGTACTATGAGAGAAACTTTAAACAGTCAATTCTGAGTGATAGCTTAGGTTAGATTAGATTGCGTGGTTGCTACCCGACATAAGTGAATTTCAAATTGAAGTTTTGTGCAAATATTGATTTGCTAATGAAAGATAGTGGAACTCGGGATTCAACTTATTTTATTTAATTTGACGTGGAATCACGTTTTTTTCGTTACTATACTTATTAAAAACGACATATATTTATACATCATGCTTAAAAACTGATAGAAAATTTCCTAAATATGGAGGCAACATTGACTGAAAATTAGATTAGCTAGAAAGATGTAACTAAGGTTATTTTGGTTTTGGAATTTGTGTTACATTTTATATTACCAATGGAATTTAAATTACCAATGAACATAACTGTAAGCAGTTTATGTTCGTCATCATTTTTTTATTTCTTAAACCTGCTGAACATTAATTATAATTAATAATTATTGGTGTGGGGTGTTAATTAAGTAATCAGCAAAGGGCCAGTTCGCCTATACTTCTACTTTCTAATAAATTCATAATATTGTGAATAAGAAAAATTTAAAGAATATTTTTTTAGTGGTATTTCACGATGGGAAAAAAGTACTTCACTTAAGTGGTGTTACAGCATTGATTGAAAAATAAATAATAGTCGCGAATTCATCAGCCGCCTTTAATATTTACGTCCAGTATTTCACATACCAATAGGAATTAGTAATTACCTAAGTAATTCCAATAATAATATTAACCTTTGCCTTTTACAAAAACTTTTAAAGGAATGCCTGAGATTAAAAAAAAATCCAACTTCCTTTGACGAACCTCGAACTTTCTTCCAAATACTTAGGTGTAGTATTCAAATTTCACTTGCCTTGAGAGTTTTAGAAACGTTTTTTTAGAAACACTAATATATGTAGTATAAAAATTTCTTTAAGTAATTTTCTAATTTTCTCGTAGAGTTTCAACTGTCTCATAGCCTAGACAGCCGATGGCGTTACTCGAGATTAACAACTTGATTTGGAGCATTCCCACGAACCAAGAACGACCCGGATTTATATCGGGCACAGGACTATCACTTCAGCAGCATTCCCTGTATATCTATGAGGAATATTTATGCTGCTATAACAACAACAACAACCTCATTCGGAGTTATCTCAGAAATTAAGTGCAACTAATGCGGATTGACAACTAGACTTACATAATTCTCATAATTCTTGCGGATTAGAGGAATTTTCATTGGCACCATTGCCGAAAAATGACAGTCAATATCTATTGTGAATGAAAAATATAAAGAGAATAACAAGAAAGAATGGATCCAATGCACTACTTCGTTTGAAATTACATTAAATCTTTTGATATTTCGGAGCAGTTCGAGAAACTGCAATTTAAGATTTTTTTAAATAAATAATTATTTCTTAGTATCGGGGTACCTAATACCCCCATCTATCTAATAAGCATATCAGCTGTTCACTAATCCGCGTAACAATTGTCTGTCACACTACAATTTCAATCAGAATTAACTGTGCCTGTAATCTCGATTAACGCCGCCGTTTGTCGGTGATGAAAGTGTTTGGGCGGCTGTAAATCGAAGTCATTTCGATAGCATTTAACCGATTTTCTTCTGTGTATAAATACATGTGTGTAATGTGTGTATGTGTGTTTATGTATTGAATATAGGATGGCAAAATTTGCAACAAAATGTTAGTTCTAAATCTTGAAAAGAATTTTTTTCCATATAAAACCATTTATCCATAATTGTAGTGACCCTATATTGGCAGTTCCAAAACACACAACTTTTGATGCATTTGCATATTTCCTGCTAACTAAATAGTTTACACTCTTGTATGGATTCGCAGTTCACAAATTAACACGAGCATTAATTGCTTTTGAAAGCTTTATAATTCTAAATTGTTGATGAAATCAGCAACTAAATACAGAATAATTCATTTAGCTGCAACAATGAAATAACAGCAAATTTAACAGTTTAGTTTCACCCTGCCATATGGGTACAAATTATGAATTGTTGCGTAGGTTTATGCTTTGTAGGAAATCATGCTTGAGATTTAATGCAAAACTAGCGCGCTTTCTTTCGAAGCGATTCCAAGCTTTGAGCTTTCAACTATCTGGTCCATTAGTCGTTTATTGCAGCTAAGCTACATTCGCTAGCTTATGCAAAAATAAATAAAATTCACTAAATCATCACTCGCTATGGCCAAAACATATGCATTCCTAATTAAACATTTTCCTACAGGGATTGTGAAAAGTTATCCATACATATTAATAATTGCATGTGCATAAAAGCATACACGGAAGCCCTTTATCTGTATTTCCACTTTCATTGCCAAATTGGGACTATTTAGTAAACGAGTATAGTGATGGAGCAGCCAAAAACTCGCTGAAGTAACAAGCAAAATGACAACATGTGGACAAAGCAATATTGTCGCAGAATGTTGCACGTTAAATGTTGCAAATATTATATGTGTATGTGTGCTATGTATATTTCAATGCATTTATTTCTAGTTTTGGAAATATTGAAACGAATATTAGGGTGTGCATATAAAAAAAATATTTTTAAATGTTTAGAAAATTTGGGATGCTTTTTAGCGCCACATGAAGTAATGAACAAAAAATTCTTGTCAGTTAAATTTACCTTTAAAAGAGAGTCACCTCGATCAAACAACTAACAAAGGGCGAATGTTTATGCTACTGGGTCGTACTGGGTCGGATCGAACGAAAAACGTCGACGGTTAACTTGCCTCGTCGACAAAAATCAGAGATGAACTATGACAAATATCGCAGTTGTTCGCCAAAACTATATATCTTCAGAAAAGGTGATTAATTTTGTGCCACCTTGTATAAATAACTCCGGAAAGCAAAAAGTAGTCGCTAATAATAAACTTTGTTACAACAAAAAAACCAATAGAAGTCATTAATAATTCGAATAAAATCTGAGAGTGTGTATTGCAAGTATAGGATCGGCCCATAATACTGCCTTAAGGTACATCAGCTGAACTTTCCTATAGTTCAGACTGTTTCTCGCCTTGTTTGACAAAGAAATATCAGTTTTCGAGGCACAACTTAATAAATGCGTTGTTGTTGGTAGAGTGTATTTTATTCTATAGAGTAAACCATCGTGCCATCGTGAGATATACAGGGTTTGACTGAAAAGTAATGAGCCTTATTTTTATAAACAGTTTTATTAAACCTTTTGGCTTATACAACTAATATTCTTCAAAATAGGACCCTTGAGCGTCAATACACCGCTGGTAGCGGTCCTTCCACTGCAGGAAACATTTTTTAAACTCATCCGCCGAAATCGCGTTCAATTCGGCTGTCCCAGTTGGCTGTCGATGGAAACGAAACGCCTGCCATTCAGCTTTCTTTTCAGGCGCGGGAACAAGAAGAAGTCCGGAGGGGACAGGTCTGGGTTGTAGGAAAGGTGGGGAAACACCGGAACCCCCATATTGGCCAATGCAGAGGGCGGCGTGCGCCGGCACATTGTCCTGATGAAGGATCCAATTATTGACGAACCTCTCGGCCTTCCTTGAACGACTTGTGCCACCATTTTACCTGGGCTTGGACGGAGATTGATCCCGGTAAGCCACCTTGAGTAGCCCAATGGTTTCGGTACTCGTTTTGTTTAGCTTTACGCAAAATTTGATCGAGTAACGTTGCTCCAACGATCGCTGCATTTTCTCCACTGCAAAATCGTAACACACTTTTAAAACAGCTTTCACGCGCGAAGCGATGTTGACTGCACCTCTGTTGCCAGCGAACTTGGACCGGTTTCTAGAGGAAGGGGAAGGTCCAACGATAATTTTCCTCCACCAGCCGATTCGGTGGATCGCTTGGCAGACGCTCCGCGCTGTTTATGAGTCTATGAACTTGTTTGTTGGTACTGTGCTTTTTCGTGAAACCGAATTGGTAATTGTGAATTTTATTTCGATCTTGAATTATAGGCATCAACCGCTCTCAAAAGTTTTGGCCTCCTCCCCTCAAAAAAGGGTATCATAAAGTAACGGAGGTACACCCTAATGTATGAGCAATGAATTCGTCAGTCGAAAATCCTCACTGGCAGCAGCAATTAAAGCACAACAACAACTCTATCATAAATATATGAATTGATGCAGACATACATGCGAGCATCACATCGACAGTTAAATGGACGATTTATACGCGCGCAATTTAGCAAAGTAATTGCATTAAATGTAACACAAGTGCACTGGTTTCGCAGCTTACACTCGCATGCACCTACACAAATTGAGTTCTAAATATATATACGTGTGAATGTATGTGTGTGTGGCTGCGAGAGTTGTGCGTGTGTGGCTTAATTAGAAAACTCACAGTTATCCTATTATAATTCTGTGCTGCTCTCCTGTAAAATATGCGTGAAATGCAAATTAAATCGCATGCACGCTCGCACACATACATACGCACATCCATACGCATATATGAACGCACGATGGATGTACTTATACGTATATAAATACGGTTATTGTCACATGCAACAAAGGGCAGCAGCTGTCAACACTTGCAAAACAGCAACAACATATTGCAAAATTCATGGTGCTGACGATTTAATTGCTTCTCGCTGCGCCTTGTGATGCGCAATGATGTAAGCGCCCACACCAATAGCATTACAACAACAGCAATAACAACGAGCATCGTCGAATTGTTACATTTATGCTGCGATTTTCAACTTGCAAAGCTTAGTCAGTGACAATGACAACACTTACAATAAATGCAACAAATGTTTACGCATTCCAGCAGCAGCAATAACAACAACATTGTTGCATCAAATTACGGTGGTTATACTTAGTAATAATGGTGGCATTAAAAATTAATTGCACTTAAAAGTTTTCACTTTTACGAATGTTGCATGTGTGGTCGATATGGCATGTGGCATGCCACTTTAAAATGTAGTTGCTACATTTAGCCTGCTAAGGGCAAATGTGTACTTAGAAAGGCAATAAAGTTGGAGGAAAATTTTGTATGAACATTTTTTTACGATTGCGCTGCCACAGATTTAATGCATTTGTATTGAGTTAGAACCTTTTAAAGTAAGCAAAACGAGCTAAAAATATTGGTGGAACTGGTAAGCGCACAATTTTGTATATTTCATACAATTATGAGATCACCGCAATGACTAAGTTCTGTGTATAGTAGTATGGACACCTTGCACACACGTATGTTTGTATGTATCTGTGTTTGTCTTTCAATAAAAGTGTAAATATAATTTCCATACATAAAACTGTCTTGCGTGCATTGGTTTACTCTTTCAAAACACAATTAATAATAACAGCAACAATAATAGGCGCGTACACTTCTGTTTGTATTTTTTCCCACCGCTAGCAGAAAAGAGGGCACATTCTTCCAATTGTGATGACCACAGTTTTTGTGACGAGGCGGTCTTTGTCGTCCTTAGATTAGACTAGATTATTATTTGTTGGGGGTTGGACAAGTCCAAGCACTCAGTCAGGAGATCATTGTACTATACCCGTATAGATTTCAATAGAAAGAATAGAGAGATAGAAAAGATAAAATGTGGGTGGTACGACGGAAAAATTAATTTGAGGTTACTATTCCACAAATCTCTTGGATTCATTCATGAATCTTAAGAAATCCGGAAGAGGAAGAGTATGAACTTTATCCATACTCAGTATATCGCAACCAAATATCCCAAGTCTGATTCGGGAAAACACCGGACAGCTACAAAGAAAATGCTCTACAGTGTTGACATTTTCAAGACAAATGCCTATCCTGTCGGGCTGTCACGACCCCCATGGTAGTCATATGCTAATCACAGACGTTGGGCCTTGTGATTACACCCATCAGTACTCTCAGGTACTTTCTGCTGAGTTTAAGGAGAAAGGTCCAACATTTTCCTGTTTGGTTCTTTCACAAAGCATTTGACTACTCTGCACGAGTTCAACCCAAACCAACGTCCTCTATGTGTAAACCTCATGAAGTCGTCAATCCATAGTTGAATCGATGCGGAATTGACACCAGAAAGGGTTCAGGTCCTAGTGGCATACTTACAGAGCCTTCATTAGCCAGTTTATCAGCTAACTCGTTCCCTGTAATGCCACAATGTCCAGGCACCCAAATAAGACTAACTTTGTTGTGTTTTGCAACACTGTTCAGTTGTGTCTTACATTCACTGACTAACTTTGAAGAGCAGCGTGGGTTAGCAAGGGCTTGACTGTCACTACAAATTCGAATACTGCTACTATATTCGTATTACCGTCTTTACTTAGTATAATATATCTTACAATATCATTCACGTGAGGACACAGGTTCATAAATCAAATTTCATTCGAAATTCGTTAACCCTCGGTTCGCTGTTCGCAAAATAAGATATTGCATGTCCTTTTAGACATTTAGAATTTTCCTTTGAAGCAAAATTAAATATTTTGCATTAAAATTCGGTATAAATTGTGTAAGAATATTGTACGTAGATATGTAACTAAGTTTCTGGCTTATGGATTTCTTATTTTTAATAATTGAATTTTATCTCATTTTATTTTATTACGTGTATGAATTTATTAGAAATTCCATTTAGAATTTGTAATGCAAATGAAAATGCATAAGTTATGCCAAATCTCCCAGTGAGTCATCACTAAACTGTGGTAAAATTTCAAATAATTGATAGTATTAAAAAAAAAGCAAAAAAAAAGTGCTGACCTACTTTCAAACGTAGAAGAAAACATATACTTATACACATATATGTATGTGATGTGCATGGTTTCTATGTAATTCCGTTTGCAAATGCATAAAGTTCAAGTTCATTGTATGACTCAAACTTTACAACTGCAATAAAGTCACGCGCCAACAAAACCACCAAAAACCACATTTTGAATAAATAGAGGAAAGTATATCCGTACATACGAATATGCACACATATACGTGCGTGATAAAAGTGGAAAATAAAGGTAATGATGATGATGGTCTCACTGCGCCGCAAAACAAAACAAAAAAAAAACATAGAGAGGGGTAGATGAAGAGTGGAGAAAAAGGTTATTTTAGCGAAGGAAGTGATGAACGAGTTTAAATGTTCTATATAAAATACATTCATTTTTATGTATGTGTGTGTAAGTGTATGTATTAGTGCTTTTGTCTCATTTCTTTTTCTGTTATTTCTTTGTTTATTTATTAAGTCTGCTAAGTAAGATGATCTCATACTATACTTCAACACAGCCACGCATTCGGCACTTAAAAGAGTCCTCCAACTTTGGCTGGCCCGCATTGCTTTACATTCAGGGTCACACTCACACTTGCATATTTGTATTTATTATACATAAGTATTTATAACTGTATATATAAAATGTGCAAGAGTTTTTGTTTGTGCAAGAGTTGCCCTGTGGAGAGAATATGAGCCAGTGACAATAATTCTGATTCAGCATCAGAATCACTTAATTTAATATAAACAATTGCGAATCATTTCGATGAAGTTGAGACGAGACGCATTCTTCTTAAAAGGAAATGCACAGAATTGTATTTTCTGTTGGTTCAAATTAGGTTAAAGTATAATTTAGTTGTTTTTCTATTTTAGTATATAGAAAAGGTAGCATTATTTAAAATTTCTATTTAAAATAGAGTTTATTATTTCTTCTTTTGCCTTTCTGAAAAATGTGGCTACAGCAGAAGCTCAGTAAAACTCCATCGAAGCATTAAACATTTAAGGACATGGGACATATGATATATGGCAAAGCGAATTCATTCAAGGTGGTGATACTAGAACAGCTGATTCTGCGATCTGGTGTATCGATTGTCAAAGTGGTCAGCCTCTTTATTCTTGCTTTGTATTTTTTTTTACATTCTCATGGAAATTTTGACACTAAAATCACCCTTACAGAAACAAAATCATATAAATCTTGTTGTTAATCGAGTCCAACCTCGACCATTCACCTCTAAAATATTCACTTTTAATATATTCGCCTTTAATAAATTCGCTTTTTTTGGATGTCGAGTTACTTCGCCGGCCATGAGAAGAGATTGGCCCGTTTAATAATTCAGAAACCTTTTAAGGGAGGCCTCTTATCAGTGGCTTCAAAAAATCGATTTTTTTTACTGCAATCGATAAATATATTTTAGGAGAATATGCCCTCAAAATTTTATAGCGGAATTCAAAGTGATTTCGGAGTTACAGGCCTGTGTACCGGCCCTCGTGCGAGTATACTGTCTGTCTTCTGAAAACTTTGAAACACGTTTTCTCAAAACCATGTAAGATTAAAAAAAAACGACGAAAGTTATCGTTTCAAACCGACAATTTATATAAAGATAATTACAATACGCCCCAAATTAACTAACAAAATACAAAAAAAAACTAATTTTTTAAAGTTATTCAAATAGCGAAATTAATTGTGTGTTCATGCTTTCATATTTTTATACAAGAGTAGTCTATTATATGCGGGAAAGCCTTCTAATTAAGACAATATTTTTCTTTGTGTTGTGAAAACTACGACCGCAATCTTACACGCCGTTTTACTAGCGCGCAACGAGAAGCTGTGCGAGATCCCTCATATGTCCGCCATTTTGTTTTTTTTTTTATATTATTTGTTTTTATTTATATTATTATTATATTAAATTGTTTATTACTCTTCAGTGATGCTTTCAAATAAATGCAAAAGATTATTCCTGTGTGTCGCTTTTTTCGCCTCGACAAAAAATTGAGAAAAAACACAACGTTTTGAAGCCACTGATAAGAGGCCCCCCTTAAGGAGATAAATGCACCATGTGGAACAAATTTGATGAAAAATAGGAACTTCAGGAAGGAAATTAACTGACAGATATGTCAGCAGTTTAGTTTGTATTAAAATTCTAATTAAGCAAATAATTTAGGCGATCTTGTGTGATCTTGTACGGAACAGGAAGGATCATAGATACTCGGACAATTGCTGGAGTTTAAATTCCAGTCGCAGTTATAATTTGTAGCCGTACCACTATTGCACATCCTGGACTCATTTACAAGGCATCAGTGTTTTAACAAGTGTTCTAATTACAGATATTGGCTGTGTCATAGAATGATAGATCACAAGTTTTGGCCATCCGCAGTGAAATTGTGGAAGTAACTTCGACTATGACGTCATAGTGGACTTAACAGCAGAATGTTGTCCTCTCATTTCACTTGTATTCTTACGCTCTTGGAAATCAGAATGTGTTTAGATGGCAAGAAAAAAATATGGGCAGTGGCTGTGTTGATTTTTCAGTATATGACCAACACAATCTAAGTTTCTGTCAACCTTTATTGCAAACAAACTGTCATATTCGTTCTTACGCAAGAATAATGGAATGCAAGATTGCGCCCTCCGAATTCGCTGTGTGGTCAGGCTTCATGAATAAACAAAAAAAAAACGAAAGGAAATTACTTATTTGTGAAGAGAAAAAGTAGGCGAAATCAATAGAAACTACCAAACACAAAAAATTATACAGACACATTTTTGCCACGACGTCATCCGCAGGAAAACGCAAAAAAACTGCATTTACAGACTTTGTATTCATTTGAGCTTTCACAATTTAACACAGCTTTTTTTCGTTTATTTTCTTAGTTTAAATCTCACAAATCATAATATTACCCAGCCATTCAATGAATATTCACAAGCTTGTAATTTCTCCTCCTTTTGTTCATTTTGTATTGGTAATGAAATTGTAATAGCGAAAAATAAAGTAACTGTTTTGGGAGGACGCAACCTTCAGTATTCAATTCGCCTTGGTTCTTACGTATGCAAATCAGCTGATTTGCTCAGGTTCGTTGAGAGTCGATTAGCGGTTTGATGTTGGTCACAGCCAAGGTGGATTTATTATAGGTGACAGCATTCACCCAGCTGAATTTTTCGCCGTAGGTATGGCTTACGTTAAAATTATATGCTTTGTTTGTATGTATTGGTATTGTGGGAACACAGCTGAAAGTGTCGTACGGGAACACACCTATACCTATCCTTTTGGCCACACTGAATTCATTATTCATTTTTATTCATTATTCAATTTAATTGTAACGTCGATATTCGTTTTAAGAAAGAGATCATTCGAGAAGCGTTCTTGCAAACGACAAGACATATAAAATTAGAGTTCCTTTATAAGTTATAAGTTTTATTCTTAACAGTCTTGAATTAAACATCACAAATAAAGAGTGTTAATAAAATAAAAAGCATATGTGGGGGTTTTAGTCTCCCACAGTATGTTTACATTCGTATTGTATTGTATTTTGACTTGATGCTTGTACCAAAGGCAACAACAAATACATGTAGGGTTTTACTTATATGTGGTTGCTGTCACCTATAATAAATTCGCCTCGGTCACAGCTTTGCATTCTGTAAATCGTGGGTTGCCTGGATCATCCAAAAGTCCCATATACTTTCATGCAAGACGAGCGGCTATGACTGAATTAATGCTTTAAATTCATTGTGTTTACCCTTTGATCTATATTGCAGCTGCTGTGGATACCTTTCAAAGAAGAAGACTGTTGAGCTCTCTCTGAGTGAATGTCCGGGTTTGGCAGCCAAACGATTAAGGTCACTGGATGCGTCTTTCTTCGACAGCCTGACACAGTGCCCCAGCCTAAAATCCATCAACCTACTCAACAGCCCTGGCTGTAGCTCCGCTCTAGATATCTTCCCGTTTTGAGGTATCAAAACCAAATGTGCTTCAGGCTACTTGGCGATTGCCAGATTGGTACTTCAACCCTGACACGGACTAATAAAATACAATCCCAAAATATGTGTGTGCTTATAACTACGCACAGAATGCTCCGATTTACACAATTTTTATTTTCTTATTTCTTTTTTTTTTTGTTTGTGTTTTGAAGCTAATCGCTCCTGGAAGAGTTTTTCGATATAAATTGCATAAACTTACAAAATACGGATGTAAATAAATGAAGATTTGTTTAAAACATCATAAGATTAATTTTGAATTAGTAACAAATCGAACTGATTCTACCGATTAGAGTACTGTCCCTTTGCTATGAAACTCAGAGATGCTTGCAATTACTTTGCATTAGTCAAATGTATCAATTATTTCATATTACTATTAGGTACAATTTAAAAAAAAAAACAATGTTTTTCATTTTTTTTTTTTTTTTTTTTTTTTTGATGAGCGGTGAATTCCACTAAGCAAGATAAGCGAAAATAATCAAGCATATAGGTATTTCGCCTTAACGGCAGAGCAGCACATCTCAGATAATTCCTAGTAAAAAATAAAGCCAGATTGACAACAGAACCTAAGATTAGTATGATATGTTTTAACCCTTAGCAACCTAACGTGTATTCCAGTAACACATCCACCTAACGTCGGTCATGGTGACCGCTTGGGTTTAAGTACTATTAACAAGGTTAAAAAGTCATAAATTGGCAAAAAATTAAACCACATTAAGTTCTTTAGTTGTTTTTATTTCAAATTGTTTTAATAAATTCTTAAAATTAACATTTTTTTCTTTTTATTATTATTAATCAAAGTTCACTTACAAATATTTCAACAAATTATAGGTTCTTTATTAAACTGAGAGCTAAGCAATAACAATCAATGAGATCAATATTTTTTTTAATTATTTTAGTAACTTAAGTATATAACCTCTTATATAAAACTATCATTGGCACAATCAAATCACAATCATTACAAAATTACAGCCCCCTAACATTTACAATTTGTCGCGGCAGCTTATACACATTTTTTGAGAACATTCAACGCAAATTGGATTTTTGCACTGAAAACACAAATGGAATGTTTTACGTTTTTTTTTTGGGTCACACGTTGAGCAAGTTTTGCGTGTTTCTAATTTATCAGAGCTGCCTGCCGAAAATGATCTTGGTTCTTCATCTATTTTGAGAACCCGGCGAATAGCATTCTGAAGATCCCTCTGCAATCCAAACTGGTTCACTCGACGTCTCAAATGAGGTTCGATAAGTTCTTTAGCCAGTTGTTTCATGAAATTCAGTCTGGGCACCTTTCTGAGCTTGGTTCATGTTGCTGATGATGTATGAATTTGCCGCAGATACATCCAGCATTCTGTAGAACACTGCCATTGGCCAGCGCTGTGTGCGTCGAGAAGTTGAATAAATGGCACATTTCTGATCTAATGTATCGACGCCTCCTTTGGCGCTATTATATGTAGAAAGTGATCATTTCTGGCTTTTGTTTTTGTGGATCAATGGTTGGCATGTGATGCATGCTGGAGAGAACAAGCACGGATTTGTTTTGCTTTGGTACATAAGACACCAATGTTGCATCTGACGTAAATCCAAAAATCGAAGAGCCAACGTCTCGGTGACGGCTAGGTAGAAATTGGGGAGGTACTTCCCTTTTTTTTTTTTTAAGGGTCCCTACAAGTGTCAGCTGTTTTTGCTTCAGGATTTTCATTAGCTCTACTGAAGTAAACCAGTTATCAGTCGTAACATTTCTGTGGGTTCCTTCAATCGATGCAATCAGTCGCAAAACTGATTGCGTGGGTTTGTTCAGTCGTTGGTATTCATCGGGCAAGCCTTGGCTATCTGAGTCTTTTCCCAAGTATATGTAGCCATCAACAAGATATCCATTTCTGGCGTCAGTCATGCACATAATTTTTAATACATATTTGTTGGGTTTTTTCGGCATGTACATTTTGAAGCCGCATCTCCCACGGAAAGCCACCAACATCTCGTCAATACAAGCGTAACTGCCAATTGAACAAACTTCTTTGCAGTTTTGTATCAGCTTACCAAACAGCTGAGATATAGGTGCAGCTTTGTCAGTGCTACGGCGTTCATCTCTGGTGCTCGCATCATCAAGGCAATTCAGCAGTATTTCAAACCTGTTCTTGCTCATTATACAACGATAAATCTCTCTTCCTGTGCCATCTGTGCTGTACCAACATGTGTAATGTGTGTGGTTTTCTTTGAAAATTGCGGTATAGTACAACATACCGATCAAAGCTTTTAGCTCCATTACGTCGAGGTCATGAACACATGTCTGATTTTGATAGTTTGGTCTTATCTTGATAATTTTTTCGTTTGTATACTTAACAATTTCTTCTAACATATCATCAATGAAAAATAACTGCCAAATATCGGATGGTTTTGTATTTCTGTTCAAAACATCTCTGAAGTTCCTTTTCAATCCTGGAGGTTGATGAATGATGTTGTGTTGCAAAGTCCTCGATCGCGAAACTGGAGGTTGGCTCGACCAACGGAACCGATTTTTTCCGAAATAGTTCCGGTATCTTGCCAATGGAACATCGTCATCTGAAGATTGATCATCAACTGGCACATCACCATCATCATTATTTTCACATAACTCGTCAACATCAATTTCAGAGTCTGATTGACACTCACTTTCAATAACGTGGTCTAAAGGTACATCTTCTACGTCACTGCAGTCTTCATTTGGCAATTCCGGCTCGTCCCTTTGATCCTCAGCATCTGAGTCACTCTCTTCTAACCATCTACAGATATTTCGATCACGTTGAGACATGCTGAACCTAAAAAACGATAAGAAAATGTTAACACTAAAAGAAACGTAACAACCTAACGTCGGTCACCAGGACCGCATACGATATATATTTACCTGATTCTTTTCACTGCGCGCACGTGTTGCTTGGCCGAGCGCAGAGCGCAAACTGAAGAGGGAGGAGAAAAGGTACACAGAGTCACAGGCGTGGGGCCCGCGAAGTAACGGAAATATTTGAAAAAATAGATCGCTCAGAGTCACCGTGACCGACGCTAGGTGGTTAAGGGTTAAATAAAAACAAATCAATATTTTCTCTAATTTTTATAAAGAGTTCTAATTAAGGTTTTTAGCTTCAGTCGTAATTCTATGCACGAGGCCTGTAATTATGCTTTCACATTAACTAGAACGGTACCAGTTCGAAACTAATGGATTTATCTCCTCATTCGGCGCACACATCTATGCACATACAAACATCCATGGTGATTTCCGCTTTGTACTATACACAGGAAGTGGGTCGTGTAAAGGGTGAGGGCTTAATTCGTAAGATTAAATAAATAACCAAAATTTAATGTTTCTAAACAGCTGCTTTTCTACTTATAAATTCATTTTCCCAAACACATCAGGCGCGCGTCCTGACCATAAAAACAATTAACGAGTGGCAAACAAAAATAAATATAAATGCCAGGCACAATAGGAGGGAGTGTGCGCTGGAGTATGAATGAATTGCTTTTATGCCCGCACGTTGTTTATTTTTGTATGCATCTGCATTCCCGCCACTTTGTATCGATAACACGGCGTTGGCTGATCTACCAACTGGCTAACTGCTGGCTGGTTGGCTGCAGCTTCCATATTGATTAGCGATACTCATAGTTTTGCCCGAGACGAGTACAGCATTAGACAGAGCAAAAAGACAACTTAAAATGCTTTGTGAATCAGAACAAAATTTAGCGGACTTTTCTGTGATTTTGTTCCACTATATGAATGGATATATGTTTTTAATAAAATCTAATCGATGATCTGTAAAACTAAGATGGAAACTTGCCTAATATAATTAAGAAGGAGACTTGAAGAGCTAAGAAGAAAACCTTTTTTCTAAACTCTAGTAGATGACCTGTAAAACTAAGATTAAAATCTCGTTAATATACTTAAGAAAGGAATCATTATTTTCATAAGAATCTAATCTTAATTTTAATGAGCTGATGATCTTATCAATTTGGAATGGTTGCCACCTAAATTTATATAAGTAGATTATTTTCTGATAATAAATGACAAACTGTTGTTGCTACTTTTTATTTCATTATACATAACTAAGAATTAAAACTTTCATTATTTTGTTTTTGCAACTTGATGGTTTGATTGTAAAATTTTCTTTCAGAATGCGGAAAGCTGCAATAGAACAAAAAACCAAGATCACTTTGACATTCAGACTATCAAACCCCACCAAAAAATCAGCTCCTGAATTCGCCTTGGTTTTTTACTTTATTTCTTGAATATAAGATACGAATTGAGTACTGGAGGTGGCGCCTTTCCAAAATAGTTACTTTATTTTTTGCGATGCTGACAAGTCTGACGTCAGCTCTCTTACTAATACAAAACAAACAAAAGGGCAAGAACTTGTATATATGTTTGTAAAAATTCAGTGAATGGCTTGGTAATATTGTGGTTTGTGGTTTAAACTAAACACACTAATGAGAACAAAGTGGCGCATGTTAAATTGTGAAAGCACAAATTAATATAATGCCTCAAAATGTATTTTTTGTTGTTGTTAATTTTTATACGGAAGACGCCGTCTGTATGTGTGTGTATAATTTCTTGTATTTGGTAGGTTTTGTTGCTTTAACTAACTCTTCCTCTTCACAAATAAATAATTCCCCTTCATTTTGTTTGTTTATTCAAGGGCTCTGACGACACAGCGAATTCGGAAGGCACAACCTGGTATTCTATCGTCCTCGAGATACTATCGCATTTTTTTTTACTTTACTACCCTTACCCATATGTAAGAGTTTGTAAAATTAAATGGCAGTGGCAATAATTGCGATGAGAGAGTGCCGAAGCACTTTTCAAATAACGTAAATTACAGCAAAAAGGAAATTGCTTGCCTTCACGTTTCATTGATGCAACATGCAGCGTATATATTCTATGCTATAAGCATATTTATGCACTGCATACATACATACACACGTCCATACATACAAACATGCATATTTATGCACACCAGCACGTTCAGCTTGGCAGTCAAGCGTTCATCCATTGAGCGCAACAATCAACCGCAAACCAAATCCTCGCCAACCATAAAATCTACCACTGTGCTACTGCTGTTGTTGCTACTGCTGTTGCATTGAAGATGCAACATGTGCGCGAGCCTGCTGACTATCGTATTTCAGTGCATACTTAAAAATTTTAAAACAAAACGAATAAATGCATACAAAGGCCAAGCAGCATAAAAAAGCGGGCAATGCAGCCTGCTAAATTTGCAAAACCGCACTGATTCGCTAAGTGAATATATCAGCAGACTTTGCGAATTGTTTTGATTTGGATTTTTTATTATTTTTGATTTTGTAATTGCAACGCTTTTCGCAGGCTGTCATCCATTTCGCTATACGACGCCGCGATTACCACTTGGCATTTGGCATTTTGCGCACTTTTACATATTTAATTTGCGCGGAAATAAATTTAATTTCTTTTAGTGCTTAAATTAACTTAAAATTACATTTTCACACTGAAACACAAAAAAAGAGTTACTTCATGAAAGTGAAGGCAATTGAACAGGGCTGGCAAATCTGCAGACAGTGGACGAAATAAAAGAATAGGCAATGAAGGCGGAAAAAAACATGCAACTGTGCTTTGGGAATTATAAGATCTGCCAGTTTGTCAAGAGTAATTGAATAGGTGGGCGTGGTTATTAACCGATTTCGCATTTTTTGAACATAAACTTAACTTGCAGCAAAATAAGTGTACCTGCTAAGTTTTACCAAATCAACTAAACTCTTACTCGGGTTATGGATGGTAACATCAAATGCACGGAAACCAATTTAGGCTTAACATTTAAGAAGTGGGCGTGGTTTTTATTTCATCCAAATAATAGTATATTTATGTCGCATCTAAATTAGGTAGCGAACAAAAAGCCTACCAAGTTAGACCGACTTTTATTACGTCGCTATCGAGACAGACGCCCTTACCCAAAAGTGGGAGAGCGCCAACCATAATTATATTACAAAAATGATAAATTTTATTTATATCGAGTTTCATTTTTTTGTTTTTGTTTATCATTTTTACCAAATTTTAGTAAATTTGCCTTATTTATAACAGAGATGTAACTTTTTCCCATGTTTAGAAATTACCGTTATGTGAGAGTTGAGCGTGGTTATTGACTGTTTTCGCTCATTTTCAATACCAACCTACCCCGGATAAAGATTAAAATGTGTTGCAAGCTTCATTGAAATATATTTTTGCGCGATTTATCCTGCTCACGGACGGACCAGCGCAAATACGAGTACATGGCTAAATCGACTCCTTTTATCTTTCTGAGAACTAACGCACTGAGAAAAAATGTTTTCCCAGAAAAGCTTGAGATATCCGAAATTAAAATTTTTTTTATTATTAATTCGTAAAATATCGAAATTTTTTCTAGAAATTGCTTTACAAAATGATTTCAATAAAAAGTGTAGTCTTGCAACAACAAATATGAGTTCTATGTATTTTATTTCTACTTAAAGGATATTAAAGTATATGCAAAAAATGGATGAGTTTTAATTGTGCTAAATTATTTTATGAAAGTAAAATTTATGCAGGAATTCGGAAACTAAAAAATTGTGAATAATTTAAAAAATGGGCTAAATTCTTGCAAAACGATTTGAGGAATTTTTTTATTTTTTTAGAATTTGTTATAAATAAAAAAAAAATTTAATAACAATTTAATAACAATTTTTTTTTTTTTGGTTAAATGTATTTACATTTATTTAATATTTCAATTTCAAAGTTTGTTTTTGATGCAAATTGAAACAAAAAAATTCTTAATAACAATTTTTTTAATAACAAATATTGAAATTGGAATATTAAAAACATGTTAAGCCACCTAACCAAGACTATTTAAAAAAAATAGAACAATGATATGTACGATTTTTTTTATAAGAATATTTTTTTGTTTCAATTTGCATCAAAGAGAAACTTTGAAATTGGAATATTAAAAAAAATGTAAAGCCACTTAAAATCAAAAAATAGAACAAATGATATGTACGTAATAGTTGTTTTTTTGTTGTTTCTTTTTAATTCCACCTTTTTACGTTTTTTAAAGACTGTCTGTTTAGAAAATGTAAAAAGTGTAACAAAAAACTTATAAATGTAATTATTCCCATGCGTTTTAAAAAGATTGAAAATTTTCACCAAAAATTGCCAGCAGGTTAAAAGTTTTAAATTCGGAATTTTTCTAAAAAATGTGATTGTTTTTTTTTTAATTCTTCAATATCTGATTATTTTTTAATTTTTAAGCATTTTAATTGATAAAATAAAAAAAAGTATCAGAGGTCACTCAGATTTTTACGGTTCTACTCGTATCTCCAGATACCCTTAAATCTCTTAAAATCATATTTTTTTAAAAGCGAAACTTGCAAAATTATTTACAAAGATTATTATTGCGCACAATTAAAAACACTTTAATTCAACAATTTTTTGTTACTTTTATCCAATTTGCATATTTAAGTCCAAACAAAAATAAAAAGGTCTAAAAATATTCGGAAATGCGTTTATATGTAATAACTGAATCGAGCGAGACTTGATTTTTGGTTTTCATAAAAAAATCTCCTAATTCAAATTAATTAGTGTTCATTTTATTAAATTTTTAACTTATTTAAAAATATTAAAAAAAATATATATTTATTGAAAGTTGTAAATTTTTTAAAATTTATATTTATTTTTTTGTGTTTGCTTTGTATTTTGTAGTTTTCGCGATGTTTTATATCATTTTCATTATCAAAAAATAAAAAACTAAATATTTTTAAGAATCCTCTCTTTGTCTTTATCGTCACCACCACAAAACAATTTTCTACAAAAATTAAAAAACACAATTTTCGTCGTGGTCATTTTGCATTGGATTGTTTGAAATACAAAAATATGTCAGATGAATTCCTCTAAATAGTTCACGCATGACTACACTTCTATTTTTATTATTATTTGTTTTTTTTTTCTCAATTCCTCTGACTATATTTTTATTATTATTATTATTTATTATTTATTTGGTTTTTGTTATTCCTTATTACTTATTTATTTATTTTTTATTTTTTTTGGTTTTAAATTTTCCTTACAAACAAAAATTATGAGATCGCGCACAACTAAAAAATTTGAATAGTATGGATTTTCTACTCACAGACCATACCGTGACAATTTTTCCATATGTAAATATGTTTGTATTTGTATATTGCATATGAATAAATAAATTATTCACAATATTTTATATAAAATCATTTTTGTTTTACAATTGTTTTTATAAACGTGAGCAGCAAATATTCCTTCCACTACAAAGAAGGCATTGATACAAAAACATCATTTTGTTGTTGTTTTGCAATTTAAAAACAAATTATATTAACTTAACTATGCGAATAATTTATCTCGCATTCTTAAGCTTAAATTCTAAATTGAGTTTTATTTATGTACGTGCATGTGTATGTAAAGAAAATTGAAAGAAACACAGACCAGTTAGAGTGGATTTGCGCGCACTTCTTCCTGCTTCTTCTGCCACTTCTTTGGTCACAGTCTTCTTGCCAAAATTCA
>JAYXIM010010714.1:0-49084 GCA_037575425.1 Anastrepha fraterculus | reverse complement strand
AAAAGAAATAATACGTTGCTGTGTATCTTGATGTAGCGAAAGCTTTCGACAGCGTGTGGCACAAATCGCCCATTTCCAATATCCAATAATTGCTTTGCAAAATTTTCATCCCGTAGTAGTTGTACACGCATGTTATGTAGTTTTCAAAGTCAATTTCTGTAAATGACACCATAGAACTGATGATTTAAGACATACCTACATTAAGTTCATCAGCGGGTGTTGAACGTAGGATAATGTTTTGCAGTGTTTGTCGAAAATCACCAGACAATAAAATGAGTGCGCCACCGAAGATCCGTCTCTCTCCTCTCAAATCTCGCAGTGTGCGATCAAGCGCTTCCATCTATGAACATGTTATATTGGTTTCCTCTGTGTAAAAATACATGGTCATACTAATTCTTATGACAATCGGTTGAACGGAACCGAAATTTCTAAGCTTATCGCACCCTTGAATCCATTTTTAACGCAACATTTAAAACAAACTCATTGTTGCAAATTCAAATCCATTGTTAAAACTGTAAAAAGTCGAAAAGCAAAAATCGAAAGAAATTAAGCGATACAATTTTTGTAGAAATGTTTAACAAAGAAATGGCAACCTAACAAACAAACCAAAAACAGAAATCAATTGACTTTGGGCATCGCCTGCCGGTTGTTTCGGGAACTTTTTGATCAAGGTGGTACATATGTACAAGCATGTACCGGTATGTTATATATAACGGATTACAAATAGTTAAATCACAAAAACAAAACTTTTTCAGAGGAATGTTTTTCCATGCATCGCCTTACTACTGTCATACTACCGGATACTGTTACTACCGGCATTTCAATCGATTTAATAATACTCGTAGTCGTACACGAGTACGTATGATGGCGCTTCACTGGGGCATAATTTTTCACTGATTCACTGTACGAATTTGAATATAACCCTAAAAGTTATGGAAAAAACAAGAGAAAAGAAAGTTATTTTCAAAATTGAAAAAAAAATCCCGAAACCTTTGTGCAAAAAACTTATTTTTTTTTTAACTATATTTTGTTCTAAAACCAGTAAAAAATATATATTTAAAAAAAAAGAAACTCTTTACAAAAATTTTCTCATAATTGAAGTAATATACTTGGTCTTACACCCTTTTTGGATGTTTGGCCGAGCTCTTCCTGTTATTTATGGCGTAAGTCTTGATGTTGTACCACAAATGGAGGGGCCTACAGTTTTACGCCAGTTACTTTTTATGTGCTTTTTCTTGGCAAAAATACACTCGAAGGTTTGTCATTTGCCATTATTAGAAAAAACTTTTTCTATCATTTGCTAGTCAAGCACAAATCAGTTCAGCTATGACTGCCTACATTGAATACATCTCAAAATTATTAATTTATTTTCATAATTTCTTCGTTTTACTTCTTATTATCCTAAAACCTATAGATAAACCAATTTTTAGAAAAGTTTACGGCTATTGGAATTACCTCAACTCCATTTTGCGCTGGATGTATGGAAGATGAGGTGGAATCATCTCAGCACCTTCTCCTTAGCTGACCTGCTCTGGTGGGGCTAATATCTAGGCATTTTGCCTTTTACTTCTTTGCTTCGCTTGTTGATATAGCGGGCGTTGACATTAAAAATCTGATGAAATTCATCAGCAGCACAAAGCGGTTGACGCAAACGCAGCACAGGCATTGTTCGTAATCCACACACTCTAAACCCACCCTCCTAACCATCCCAGCACCATCGCTCCCCACCCTCTCCCTGCATCGCATCGGTCTTTCTCTTTCACCTCACCTCCTTCATAATGGTATCACAAAGGACGAATCCGTTTATATTCGTCCAAGTGTGCTTATTCCTGGGGCAACCATACCAACCTAACCTTACGGCTATGCCCAAAATACTTAGATATCTTACATGGAACACTCATATCCAAGCAATACATCTATAAAGCTGTAGCTGGACGTGTGCACTAGACAGCTATAGCTGTTGGACTAAACAGACAATTAATGGAGCGCTTAGAGATCACTATGAAGGTTTTCTTCACTCAAAATCGTTTAGTTTTTTATTATTTAGTAAAAAATTATTCCAAAACCAAATTGGATGATTAATTTAGCGGCACCTTGTAAATAAATATTATTTTTACTATTGCTCAAATGTATGCATATTTTCTAGTCATGTTGCATGCCAGACATTTTTATCGGCATAAATATATGTATACGCTTCCAACACATTCCATGCTTTAGTTATGTAAATATAACTTGCTTCAAGTAGCAACCAATGCTGTTTACTTTGTCGTCATCTAGAATTATTTATTGGTTTTAATAGAACACTAATTTTTTCCACTTTTTTTTCCTTTGCAATAAATTACAAGTTAAGCAGCTACTGATTTCAATACACTTAGCCATTCAATCAACGATTAAGTAATTCTCAATAAATTTTATATCCATAATGCAAATACGGTATGTTCACAAAAGCTAAAAAAAAAACTAATAAATACTGTATTTAGAGTATGTATGTAGAGGAGGTCGAAAATGTATGACTATTCCGGTTTTATATATTTTTTATGACGCAAAAATCAATTCAAATATTTTTCCCCAAGCAAATGTCAGTTAAGTTACATCACAATTTGTGGCTTATGATGGCTTCTCAAACTTTACTGAACAGAAATCTCAACATAAAAATTGCCATTATCAAATCATAATTATCCATATCGACAGCTCTGATGCACCAAAGAAAGCACTCCATATAAATAATTGATACTTACAGCCCTTCTGGAGTATTTGGCCGAGCTCTTCCTACTATTTGCGATACACGTCTTGATGTTTTCCTATAAACGGAGGGGCCTTCAACAGCCGATATACTTTGCATGGATACCTGCCGACATTGGCCTTAACCCCCGAATCTAAAATCAACGCTAAAAGCACTTAATGGAATGGCTACATTAGCCACCTTGGTGGGGCTCGAGTTCCGCACTCGGTTATAACACAACTTAAAAGTGAGCCATATAGGAGCACAGGCCGGAGAGAACTTTGAGGGATCCTGTTCACCGTCACACTAGATTTAAATATCCGGTCAGATTTCGTAGCCAAAACTACTTCCAGTTAAGCTTCCATACAGCTCTGGTGTGGTTGCCAGGGTAAAAAGTGCCACATACCACACATTCACTTAGCAAAAAACACAAAACCCATTCATACAAATTGCTAATTAGTCAGTTGAGCAAAAGATTCCGATTTTGAGTGCATCAGTCATTCGCATTGGGCATGCATACGGTCTTCGCTGGGCGCCTCACAAATGCATTTCTCATTTGCGTGCAGTTGCCTCGTATGCAAAAACCCATTTGGATGAATATACGCTGTAAATAGGAACCCCAGGCTCAGCGAAAATTCTAATTTCGGATTTGAATTGCAACGTCGCGAATGTACTCGTATGCCACTGAGACTGTTTTTCCACGCACTCAACACACACATCTAAAAGCCTCCTACACTTCAAATATTAATTGCCATCCCACTTAAAAATAAATAAATAATTGGCGCGTACACTTCTGTTAGGTGTTTGGCCGAGCTCCTCCTCCTATTTGTGGTGAGGGTTTTGATGTTGTTCCACAAATGGAGGGACGTACAGTTTCAAGCCGACTCCGAACGGCAAATATTTTTATGAGGAGCTTTTTCATGGCAGAAATACACTCGGAGGTTTGCCATTGCCTGCCGAGGGGCGACCGCTATTAGAAAAATGTTTTTTTTTTTTTTTTTATAAATGTTGCTTTCACCGAGATTCGAACCAACGACCTCTCTGTGAATTCCGAATAGTATCACGCACCAACCCATTCGGCTACGGCGGCCGCCATCCCACTTAATCGTCGAATATACATCGTGAATCGCGCAGAACGGTATACTAAGCCTCATTCTCAGCTTGAAACCAACAGCACCCGGTATGACTGCCAGGCCAATAAGGAGCAACACGAGCGATATATCAACAAGTGTCGACACGACATCAAATGTTAGCGGCCGACATCCACCGCAGCCGTACAGCGGCCCCATAATTCCGAACGGTAAAATAGGTTAGATACCAATTACATCTGATAACATGTCGTACCTGATGCTGACCACATTAAAACGGACATTCGGTGGATGACCAGGCGACAACCTGCCTTTAAGCAACATTGTCACCATTTTGCCTATCAATATGTTAGATCCCGCATTTAAACCTCTAATATGACCAACTTCAATGAGTTTCTTCCCGCCTACCCGCTCAATATTAACTCGTGGCCGGCCCTCCACAAAAATGAGATGGCCATCCGCATACTGCCAATATTTACAGAAAGGCACTAACTGGCGGAGCACGGAATCTATCTTCATGTTCTAAATAAATGGACCACAAAATGGATCCCTTTGGACAGAATAACCACAATAACATTTACGTCAACTATGGAGACTTTTAAAACGATAAGATTGACCCCTATCGTTAATCCCCCAAACACTTCGCTCAGCCGACTCGTCAACCTCCGAGGAGGGACCTACAGATCGGCAGATGGTTTTTATTGAGACATTTTTAATGACAGAAATAAACTCGGCATTGCCTGTCAAGGTGCAGTCGTTATTATTCAGAGCAGTCACGTACCAATCCACTCGGCTATGGCCACATCTTACGATTAACATGGGTAGATTACAGCCTGTCATAACATGCATAATCTTTTTTCACAAATATTTTACTACTACACTTCACTGGGTTTAGTTATGTTTTCTCAAGTTGGGTGCGTCCTTTGTATCAAGAGTTGTATGACAATAATTAATACAATAACAGGCAAATATAATGAAAA
Organism: Anastrepha fraterculus; assembly: GCA_037575425.1. Lineage (NCBI taxonomy): Eukaryota > Metazoa > Arthropoda > Insecta > Diptera > Tephritidae > Anastrepha > Anastrepha fraterculus. The sequence continues at coordinate 44,294 of JAYXIM010010714.1, read as the reverse complement.
CAGATAATTACAGTAGCATAAGAAAGCATTACAGAAGGTTGAGCCATCAACATTCAATATTTTCAATGATTTTAATAGAATGACTAAAGCTTCCATTTAATTGTGGATCTCTTTTACTGGAATTACAGTAACTCATATTTGTAAAACCCTTTCACCCCTACTTCAGCAGAAGCGTGAGTACTCTTATGTTCGAGTACTAATTAATCTCAGGACTATCAGCGTAACATCGGTCTTTAACAACATTTCTAAACAAAGTCTTTCAGTGTCAAATATTAGCACTTTAGTGACCACCTTACATCCCCCCAAAATGGCTGATGACACAATCCTATTGAATTTAGGGCGCAAAAGATAAATTGTTGGGTGATTTGGGGGATGTGTATGTAACATCATCGTGCGGAAAATATGAAAATGGGTACAACATGACCTCTGCATCGCGCTTTATCGGTCTTAAAACTGTTTTCATTTTTAAAGAAAAATGAGCATATAATTCCGCCGCTACAAAGACTGCATTTTTAACTACCCATAAGCTTTACGTGAACCAAATATGGAAATTTGTAGAATAAGAACAGATGATTCTTCAAAAGCGGTTGGTTCTTTGCCATCAATTTCTGAGTGAATCGAACATTTTAATGTAGTAAAAAGCGGTTTTTAAGCAGAACTTTTCTTTAACTAGTGAATTTTATCGCATGCTGCGGTTTGGTGTTATCAGATTCATGAAAATATACGAAGATATCAACTAACATAAGATGTCAATTTACATATTCAAGTAACGGTTTTTGTATAATATCAAGCTTACTTACTCTGTAAATGCGTACTCATTTGGAGATATATTCAATTTAAGTTTTCAATGCTTCGAAATATTTTTCAAGCGTAGAAACACATTGAAGGCCAATTCAATACCAAATACTGATTCTCAGCTTATTCTTTACTAGATTTTTTTGATCACCCCTTTCAAAAGTGAACTCCAATGCATTATTAGTATGACGTAAAGGAAAACACGACCTAAGTAAATCTGTAATTATAATAATATAACATAATTTTTCGAAATAGTCACAGATGTAATACGTTTTAACTAATTGCTTATACAATACTAGCGCTAATAAGCTTTCTATTGCATAAAATTAATTCCAATTGCACACATACATATATATGTATGTATGTGCTCGTCGTAGTAAGCGCAACGAAATAAACATTCATGTAAATAAAACCTGCCACATTCTGAAAATTAATATTCTTCATAGTCAAATTATCAATATAAGGGTGATTAAGTTTCAAGGGCCGGTGTGGATTTTGAATAAAATACAATTTTGGACAAATAGGCGACGCGGCCGCGGCGGCACATCTCCATCCGATGGTCCAAATTTTCGATGACGCTGAGGCATAATAGAGGTTCTATGCCGTTAATGTGCCGAATTATCTCAACCTTTAGCTCTTGAATTGTTGCTGGCTTATCGATGTACACCTTCTTTCAAATAACCCTAAAAGAAAAAGTCCGACGGTGTCAAATCACATGATCTTGGCGGCCAGTTTTTGGGTTTGTTTTCTAATCTTCTTCTATGAACAAAAGAGTTCCCACCAACAGAGTCGCCATTTAAGGCTCGAAAAATGTAGTTGTCCCATGCAAGGGTAGGTTTTCGCATGCCCTTATAGTACATACATGCGTTCAACGGCAGTCTGGGCATTAAGACGCGAGTCATCTCAACCGCATCTAAATAACCCACCTCTAGCGATGGATTTTGAACGTACTTCGAAGCCTGCCAGGGATTTTAGGTGACGGAGGCAATGACGGCATTAACCCACCAATCGTTTCATCTTTCCCAGCGTACTCAGGTGGCAGAAAACCGCAACCAACAGCTCAGACACCAATAGTCATATTTCCGGCAAACAAAAAGAGTAGTCCAACAAAAGACCGGGGTCATCGATCAGGGATAAAGGGCGCAGAACATATGGCGTTACTCAGGGAGGCGATCGTGTGGAGTCAACCTGCCCTATACCCCGATAAAGAAGAAATAGATCATGAAAAAATAACAAAGCAATTTCAATTCAAAATCCATTGTTTTTTTTCTCACTTGCTTTCTTACTTTTCAAGCAACCTCTAACATAGACTCACCTTAGAATCCATTATTTTAATACAATAGCGCATTATTATTATTGGTTATGAGTTAGACTTTCGCTAATATTTATTGGAAATGTAAATTTTTTGCATGCATAATTTTGTTTTTGCAATATTAGCTAACAAGCAAACGTAACTACAAAAACTTATGCACGTCTTATTACAATTACTTCATCTCGCTTTGCTGCACGTACTGCTGTGGAAGCAAATATTAACAGTAAAGTTTTTAATTTATTTAAATTTCTTTTGTCATTATTTAACTGCCAGACCCATTCATTCCTTATTCGCCAGATGTCGGCTCCTTTTGACTTGATTTACACTTCACTTTAGCTTCATTGCGATTCCAACATAAATAAATATTTGCCTTTATCGATTCTAAGCACATACACACACACAATCACAAATGCATTATATGCCATGCGCGCCTTAAGAAGTATTTTGATTGATGATAATTTTTAGTAAAGTAAATACTTTTTCTCATAATATGTGCGAATAATTTCGCTCAAATCATTTGCTTTCTTTTTTCTGCCTTTTTCCGTTTCCACGCTAAGAATTGTTACATTTCTTCAGCGCTTTATATATATTGGTTGCGTAAATAGAGGCACATCTAATTCTTAATGACGCCGTAATGGGCAGCTGCTTTGTAAATTGCTTTCATTTACAAGTATCGGAGTCACTTTTCGAGAAGTTTACTTCAAATTTTTAAATACACGTGCCGTTCTACTTATCTGAATTGTCAATAGCAAGAGTGTTTATTTATTTAATAGCTTTATGTTCTTTCCTCAAACAAAGCATAAACAAAAGACTTAAGGCGCGAACCTGGATGAGAGAAGAGCGGGATGTGAGAATTAGAAAAGTGAAAAAGTACTAAAAATAATAATAGCACATCAGTTAGGAATTGTATGCAAGTGGAACTAAGCACTGATGAACCAAAGTGTTTGCTTTTGAAAAATGTTTTCGAAAGAAAATTATTTTAGTCGCACAAAAATATCGCATATCAATGGAAATAAGTGTTTGTACTGGAACAACTCGACTTGCCTTCAGTTTGTGGGCTACTCAAACGATGAAAAATGGATTTTGGATTACTGAATTGAAACTAAAAATTTGTTGTTGCTTTTTGTTCTAGTTTTTAGAGGACTTCCAACCTTCCACAACGATCTTACCACTTTTGGATTGTTGAACCCACACACAACATGTTGTTTCACTCACAGAGACCCCATCAAAATAATGCACAATCACTAAACGCACCTCAACGACAGATTTTTTCTGCCTTACAAACCAATCTGAATTATGCTATATTATATGAACATAAACCTTGTATGCGTTATTTCGCTTAATTTCGATGGCGAAGTTAGAATCAACAGAAGAAATGCTCGCATGCTCGTCTGGCTCGACGATTACCATTGTTTTATCGAAATTTTCAACGATTGGCCCACTAAAGCAGGCCTCAACATCGACAACCAATTTCGCTTCTGCATTCGATACTAAATTAAGTCTATAAACAGATCGCATTTAAGGGCCGGTGTTGACTTTGACTAAAATACAATTTTTTCAGAAATTATTATAATTTCTCTTTATTATGATAATAATGGTATGGCTCAACTACATATGGAACAAAATATTGGTCAAATGGTCGCCGCGGCCTCGGCGGCACACCTCCATTCGATGGTCCAAATTTTCGTTGACGCTGAGGCATAATTGAGGTTCTATGCCGTTAATGTGCCGAATTATCTCATCCTTTAGCTCTTGAATTGTTACTGGCTTATTGACGTACACCTTCTCTTTCAAATAACCCCAAAGAAAGAAGTCCAACGGTGTCAAATCACATGATCTTGGCAGCAAATTGACATCGCCGACATCATCGACGTGAGAGAGACGCAAAAGAGCCATTGTTTCGTTAACTGTGTGACAAGTGGCACCGTCCTATTGAAACCACATATCGTTCACATCCATATCTTCCAACTCGGACCATAAAAATTTAGTTATCATCTCACGATAGCGAACACTATTCACAGTAACTGCCTGACCGGCCCCATTTTGGAAAAAATACGGCGCAATGATGCCGCCGGCCCATAAACCGCACCAAACAGTCACTCTTTATGGGTGCATTGGTTTTTCGGCAATCACTCTTGGATTATCATTCGCCCAAATGCGGCAATTCTGCTTATTGACGAATCCACTGAGGGGAAAATGTACCTCATCACTGAAGATGATTTTCTTCGAAAATTGGACGCCCGTTTTCATAATAAGCCTGAATAACTTTAACGCGTTGCTCGATTGTGTATCTTTCCATGATTCAAATTGATTAGACATACCAAATGAAGCCAATTCCTTCTCCACCTGGGCTTTCCTACGCAGAGGAAGTAATCCTCTTCCCTTACAACCACCAGCTGACACCACATCGAATACTTTCAGAGCCGGAGCGTTTGTATCCATTCGGACGACATGGCCCAACCAACCCAGCCACTTAGTCTTTATTTGCTGCGCTATGTCTATGTCGTCGCAAAGCTCATACAGTTCATCATTCCATCGCCTGCGATATTCGCCGTAGGCTAAGTGCAAAGGTACAAAAATCTTGTGTAGAAACTTTCTCTCAAACACTCCAAGTGAAACCTCGCCAATATTGTCATCGTCCAAGCTTCTGCCCCATACGTTCGGGCGGGCATGATGAGAGGCTTGAAGAGCGTTAGTTTTGTAAATATAAAGTTAATATTGCGTAAAATTATTTATTTTTAATACTTTAAACACAAGTAACATTCATGTAACTGTTATGTAAATGTTATATTATCTATTAGAGAAGCCATCAAACAAATTTGTTATGAATATTTATGGCATTATCGCAAGCATTATGTAAACAGATGTTTTAATGCTAATGCAGGAAAAATCTATGAAAAACACGACAGCATCGAACAGTTAGCAACAATCGCAAAGCCATTGCATGCGATAATTACTATTCTTTTAGTTGATATCATTGCTGCTTATAACGACACACATGGCAAGATAAGCCATCATAAAACAAAAACAACTTAGCTCGTTGATTCACCACACTTTAGGCATTAATACTCAATTAAAGTAATTTCAAAAATAAATATTTGCTTTTGTTTTCATTTTTTTCTCATTCGTTTTAATTGTGCGCTTTAAACAATGTATTTGCACTTGATTTACTTATCAACTCAAGCGCAATGCCGATATAAATATAAACACGCATACATATAAGTGTGTGTGTATGTATATAGAAATATAAACTTCTTCGCCACGATGGATGGCTACGTGGCGGCAAGCACATACTCACTCACACCAGCAAATGATTGAAGTAATTAAAGCTGTTCGTTATCAAAGCAAAATTATCAACAAATGCGTGTTCTGAGCGTCTACAGAATAGTTACATCGACATAAAAACTCCATCAATGAGTAACTAAGTAATATACGAGTATATATGTATGTAAGTCTTTAAATGGAAAAATAATAATTTGCTATATTCACCACTACTGCTTGTAAATTAATATATCTAAAGCTGTATTCCAACGGCTACTCATCGGGTTCCGTATAAGAATGTTGCATGCAAAAGCAACAACAACAATGTGATCCTGATAGAAACCTGGTTCAATTTATAATCCGTTCTTTTCGTTTTGGTTTTGAGTTGGTTTTAGTTTGGCAGCACAGCCATTTTCAATTGGTAGTACTGGCTAATGAAGGCACACCATAAACATGAAGTTATGCGAGTATGAAGTAAATTAAAAAATCTCTTATTTATCTATTCAGAAATCAATAAACAACTGTTTTTACAGGCTACTTACTACAAAAGTATATTTTACAAAAAAAAATTAAATTGATTTACAATTTTTTTTACTCACTACACATTACAAAAATTTCATTATCAAAAAGTTAAATAACAATAAACGGTTTAATTGAGCAGAAAAACATGGCTCACATAAAGTCAAATCAAATTCAATTTAAAAGGGACGGAAAAGTTAATATTGGGTGCGGGAATAAGTTCCCGTCCTCGTAAAAGTGGTGTTGCTACCGATACTAATTTTTTGTTCGCTAGTATAATATTTAAACTGTTAACTTGAAGGTGTATATGTGAAGTCTCGAACGTAGTAGTTGACGTTCGTTTGTATCCTTTTTTATCTTACGACAAAAATGTCTACGTGCGTCCCGAAAAAACAGCATTTGCGGGAAGTCATGCCTTATTATTACCTTTTGAAGAAAAGTACAGCTGAAACGTGTCGTATATTGATCAATATTTACGGTAATCATGCTCCATCAAATAGAACTCGTAAAGAGTGGTTTCGACGATTCCAAAGTGGCAATTTCGACGTGAGTAATAAAGATCGCGAAGAGCATCGAAAAAATACTCAACTACATATAGCATATATTGGATGAAGACGCATGTTGAACCCTTGCTGATATGTCTAAAGAGTTGCATGTTGGCAGATCAATCCGAATTGTTAAAACCAATATTGTCATTGACAAAACTTCTATTGAGTTTGTTTTGAGAGCAAATAATTTGCTCTAAATTAAAACTTAAAATATTATCAACTACATAGGAATCGATCTTAGAATAGCTTTCATTGGTAAAATACCCAGTTAAGATAAATTATTAGACCAGATAATATTTTGAAGATTTTTTTTTCTTTGTTCACTCCTCTTGGGAGCATAGGGCCTCGATAAGACTTGTCTTGTGTTGGTTTCGATAATCTATTTGTTTCTGACAGGGTAGATGATTAGCCTGCCGCTACCAGTGCTAAGTAGTAGGAATGCCCACCTGTCGTTGCTTAGGAACAACGCCTTCTTACTGATTGGAGCGTCATCTCTGTGTCACATTTTTCTACCAGAAGGATCACAGATGGTTGAGGAATTCGCTAAAGTGGTGTGTCTACGCTATTACCGCGGTTGTCCGCTTCCTCTTACTCGCGCCACTAATACAATGAGTAACTGTGTGTTTTTCTTTGTTTTTGCTTGTTTTAGCAGCCACAATGCAAATAATGCGCTGACTATTGTGCGGGAGTAAGGATGGAAAGGAGGGAAAGTATAAGTTTTTGGGTTTGAGAAATGATTTTTTTTTTTTGTTTTTTTTTGAGGCAGGGGAAGTAGGTAAATTTGGAAAAGTGCGAGGGCCGTGCTTTACGTGAGATTCGAACCCACAACCTCTGGGATGGCAGGCTAGTGCATGAAATATTGTGCGTATGAGCCCTATAAATATCAAACCTATTCCCAGGAGGTAGATATACACAAGTACATTCGGAGATTTGCTGTTGCCTACCGAGGAGCGATCGCTATTAGAAATAACTTTTTCAATCATTTAGTGTTACATGCCCGGGATTTTGAGCCTGTGCACTTCCGAACGGTAGCCACGCACCAATCCATTCAGCTACGGCAGCTGCCGTTGTAAGTATATAAAATGGTTTATTAGCTATATGTGACTTCAAGTGTATGCCATAACAACATATCCCTTAAACGGACAAAAATACGGCGACGGTGAGTGTCCAGTTATTAGGAATTTCACTGTACTTACATTTGTCGTCCGTTTTATTTGGCTGCATGTATCATTTGGTTACATCACTTGTCAATCTAGTGATTTTGTTAGCCAAAGCGTGCAATCACAAGTAAATAGTTATAAGTAAATTGCTTTTAATCACGTGTTTATGCTGTCAGTTCGTTGATAATTGTGATTGAGCTGACGAGAAGGCATGCCTCGGTTTCAGTTGGATATAATTAAACACTGATTCTTGGTAAACGCTAAGAACTTGACATTCTCACTTTGCACTTGTATTATATTTTCAATGGCTTAAGGTCATTGCAACTAGAAGGGTAATCGTAATTTTATTTTCAATTGCTAGTTTAGTCATTATATAACAGACACGAGTATTTTGGTTGTGGACAAGTACTTCGCGATTTAGTTAATTTTTAGCCGCTTGCTTTTTAGTACAAAATATACTAGTAGCTCCTAAGTTGTATACCGATTTGGAAATTTCTATCATGGTAATTATTACATTTATCAAAACTACATTGGTCTAGCCTGATTCATTCACATTATGAGTCGTTCTAGTTGAACTCCAGATAGTTTCTTCATCATTACATTAAATAGCCATTCTAATCATTGCATTTGCACCATTTGCGTAAAATTAATTTTGTTGTATAATTTATTGCTATTTCAAATGTAGCTTCATAATACCTCTGTCATAGAAGTATTGGTTCTTATTGGCGAAAAACTCCAGACATCAATTGTTACAATAATCTCTTGATACTAGCTTCTTATTACTCAGGAAGTTTTGCAATGAGAGAAAAAGGCGATAATAGGACCGGACTATATGGTGGGTGCATTAAAACTTCCCAAGTTTTTGGTGAGTCACTACAGACGTGTGTTACCTTGCGTTGTCCTGATGGAGCACAACACCTCTTCAGTTGGCCAATTTTTGCTGATTCTTTTAATCGCTAGCTTAAAATGATGCAGATGTTTGGTCATTTAAAAGCAAGTCATAATAAATTATTTCTTTCAAGCCCTACCAAATACACAGTAGAACCTTCCTGACCATAAGTCCTGGTTTGGCTCGATTTCATTCGGTTTGGCCAAGGCTTTTCAGACGGAAACTCGATCTATCGAGCTTCTATTTGAATCCAGCTGTGCGTAAATGCTTTAATACTATTTGATGATCGATCTTTAGCTCCTGGGCGATGCTACGACTGCTGCCATACCGATCAGCTTCGATTATTTATGTGATATTTTCGACATTATCGATATTTTCTTTAACTTCAAAAATGCCTGAACGGAATCGACGAAACCAAAACAGCCAAATTGCACAATTTGTTGGTACAACATCAGCATCATAAACACCATTCACAATTTCAGGGGCATGGCTGGCATTTTCGCCTTTATCAAAGAAAACCTGTAAAATGTGCCGAATTTTCTCTTTGTTGACTTCCATAGCTAAGGCCCTGTAACACGCAACTGAATGGAACCAACAAGAAACAGCAAACGATTTTTTTAGTGCGAAATGTCACCTTAACAACGCGCATAAACTTTAAATTGTTTCATCGACACTATACGAGATATCGATCACTACAGCCATCTACCGAAATGGACGGAGATAGTGGATCGAGATAATGGATTTCTTTTTCCCTAACTTTATATATGTATGTATGTTTCTTAATTACTCCAAGCTTGAAATCGTTGATTCAATTGTCATGCCTTACAATCGGTATGGTTAGACAAAGCAATCACTGTCTTCAGCACGGAAAATTAGCTTTAGCCCATACCAGGAGGCGTGAGAATTAAATTCTGGAAATTTGTTAACAAAATTTTAGCAAATCAAGTCACGAACAAAATTTTGTGCTTAAATCTTATTTAAGTGACAGACACTTCTATGTAAGGCACGGGGATGCCTCATCTGAAATTTATAACATTAATGCCGGTGTACCCCAAAGTAATGTCTTAGGTCCTGTCCTCTATACTATATTTACAGCTGATATGCCCAATTCAGAAAAGTAGAAGTAGCAACTTTTGCTGATGATACAGCATTTATCGCTTATAACGAGTCCCCTGTAGAAGCTTCATATCTTTTGCAAAATCAACTCCAAATTTTGGAGTCTTGGCTTAACAAATGGAAAATAAAAGTTAATTCGGAAAAATCTACACATGTCACTTTTACATTAACCCATTATGTACTAGCGTTGCCATATGGCAACACTGTAGGTTGAATTTACAGTTATCCAAAACAGCAAAAACCAGCCACCTTAGATTGTTTAAGTTATTATATTCGTGTAACGGAAAGCTTTCACCATTGACGAAGCGATTTTGTTTCTATTTTTTCCTTAAATTCGGCGAGTAAGTCTATGGTTTTTCTAGTGCATTTTGTGAATCGCGAAAAAATGTCGCATCGGAAAAGGTAAGTTGAAATATTTTTCATAAATGTACATATATTTTTTTGGTTGTAAATATTTTAGTATTATGAATGTATAAATATTCTAAAGCAACAACAATTTCTTGTGAACTAATTTCTAATTTTCTGTTGTCGAGGTTATTTCTCAGCGTTGCCAAATGGCAACGCTAGTCCATATGATGTACAACTATTCTAAATAATAACTTTTTTGTGTTAGCTTGAAATTGCATGAGATAGAAGATGAATTGGAACAATGGGATGATGCTCAGGATGTTTACATTGAGCCACCGGAGGTTGCAGAATACACCGACGAGGATTCAGCGGATGAGGATTCTGGTGGATTCATTGACAACTTGACTGGAAGACAACTCTTGGCTACTGCTGAAATCGTCACGCGGAGAACGTCTTTTGAGGAAACCGAAGATGAGGTTACAGCTCATGGTCCAGCTAAAAAGCGTAAAGTCAGCTATAAATGGAAGAAAGCTGACTTGCCAGATTTACCCTCCACCGAATTCGAAACGACAATTTCTCAGGACTACGAAGGCAAGACTTGTACGGATATGTTTGAATTATTTTTTGATGAGGGCGTTTGTCAGTTTCTAATTGACCAGACCACTAAGTACGCATTATTTTTGAACTGCCCAGATCCCCGTATAAACATAGCGGAACTTAAATGTTTTTTTGCCATTTTGATTGTCTCGGGTTATAACAAGTTACCAAGTAAAAAATCGTACTGGGAAACTGGCGATGATATGCGAAATTCTTTGGTATCTAATGCTATGCGGCGAGATAAGTTTATACAAATCATGCGATTTGTTCATGCAAGATCTAAACTACGACGAAAGCATGATTGAATATTACGGAAGACATGGATGTAAGCAATGTATTCGGAATAAGCCTATTCGTTTCGGATATAAAGCTTGGTGCCTAAATTCTGTCAGTGGATATTTAGCTAATTTTGAGGTGTATCAAGGTTCGATTCCAGGCTCTAATTTGGAACATGAGCAGAAATTCGGTAAAGCGACAGCTCCAATGCTAACTATGATAAACGAGTTACCTCTAGCTATGCGGACACAAAAGCTGCGGTTTTATTTTGATAATCTTTTCACAGGTATTCCACTATTGATGCACTTGAAAAAGATGGGTTATGGTGGTACTGGTACTCTTCGCCAAAACCGATTACCTAAAGAATGTCCGATTGCTAAAGTTGAAACCATGAAGAAGAGAGAAAGAGGTTCGTATGAATATGCTAGTCACGGCGACGTCGTTGTAGCCCGCTGGATGGATAACTCTGTTGTGACAGTCGCCTCCACCGATCATAAAGTACACCCGCTTGGTACAGCATCTCGATACTCGAAGGCTTGTAAACAGAAAATCAAAATTCCTCGACCCCATCTTATTGGTGCTTACAATCAATCAATGGGAGGCACAGATCTCATGGATGCTCACATAAATAATTACAGGATTGGTATTCGAAGCAAGAAATGGTGGTGGCCTATCTTTACTTGGCTTATTGATGTTTCAGTAAACAATTCATGGATTTTGATGCGCAAATCCGGTAGGAATATTTCTCAGTTAGATTTCCGTCGTGAAATTGCTCAAACATATTTGAAAAAGTACGCGAATCCTCCAAAAGCGGGCGGCAGACCATCAACCTCTCAGTTTGGAGGAAGGATACTGGAAGGAGTTAGGTTTGACGGATTACATCATTATCCCCGGTCTGTTGACAAGAAACGAAGGTGTGCTGGTGAAAATTGTCAAACTATAGGCAGGGTCACATGTTCAAAGTGTAATGTAGGATTGTGTCTCAAGTGTTTTGAAAAATTTCATACGAAATACTAATTATAATAAAAATAATGTATAACTCTATGAACTATGAATAACTCTACTACAAGATAAGAATAGTTAAACTATAATAAATACTTGTTTTCTTAACACAAATTAAGTTTTATTTCATTCAAAATAATTCATCAAAAATTTTGATTTAAGTACTCGTATGTGCCTTGCGTTGCCATATGGCAACAGTCTAAAACTCAAGAATTATAAAAAAATTTTATATTTTTTTTTCATAATATATTTATTTAGACATCATTTAGTATATCCATGAAAATACTATTAAATATAACGTGTTTTGAAACTCCGTCCCTAATGGGTTAAGAAGAGAGCAATGCCCTGCTGTATTTTTAAATAATAAACAAATTCCCACTAGTGACAGAGTCAAATATTTAGGGATGCATCTTGATCGACGCCTCACGTGGAAAAGTCACATTCAGGCTAAGCAACAACAACTAAAAATTAAAACAACACGTATGCACTGGCTGCTTGGCCGTAACTCTCAACTTAGTCTAGAAAACAAAATACGGATCTACAAAGCTATTCTGAAGCCCATTTGGACCTACGGAATACAGCTATGGGGAACTGCTAGTAACTCCAATGTGGAGATCTTGCAACGTTACCAATCAAAAACATTACGAAGCCTTGTTAATGCCCCTTGGTTTATTACCAATGAATCTATTCATAACGACTTAGGTATTCCTTTTATAAAGAATGAAATTCGAAAATATAGTACTAGATATCTGAAACGATTATCTAATCACATAAATCCAGCTGCTATTTGTTTATTAGACACAACCAATTAAACCATACGGTTAAAACGCAATCATATCTTAGACTTGCCATTCCTCTAGTATGAATCTACTCAACCTATAAACTTTAAGGTAAAATTAAGTAAGTTAATCTTAAGTGATAATATTAACAAACAATGAATTTAAGCAATCTTGAAGTACTAATGAATTTTAATAATTTAAGAACGAACTGTACAAGTTAACAAGCTGTTGTAATTTCTATGTAGATTTGCACAAAAGCAAAACTACCGCTGCCATTATCTTATAAGATCTAATTTGCTGAATGTCTTATAGTAGATAGATTGCAAATAAAGTAAGTTTAAAAAAAAAAATAAAATAAATATCCTTCACAATACTTTCCCTCTAACTCTCCACATTGATACCAACGTTGCTTCTACGACCAAAAGCATCCTTGGTCACCTCCAAAGCTAACCCGTTCAACGCCGCAGTTACAGCTTCCCTAACCTCCTATACATCGTCATGATGAGTTCTCTTAGAGTGGGACTTCGACTTGAGGAATAAGGAAAAACGCAAGTAGTGGATAAGATAACGTTGGAATACCTTTTTCGTCGAAAACTTGTACTACACGATCGAGGAATGGACTGATGCATTGCCGCAGTGCAAAATTGAGCCTATCTCGACGAGAAGCACAAGTTAGAACCACAGAATAATAAATACCTTCCCTGAAAGCCGCTGCTTTATTTTTCGCGATTTTGCTAACCGGTTGACGTCATCACTTGAAACAAATGAAAAAATAAGCAAAACAAACAAAAGCAAGAGAAATTATTTGTTTGTAAATATTCAGTGAATCGCTTGCTAATATTGAGATTTTAAGATTTGTGAGCTTTAAATTTAAAAAACCAATAAGAATTAAGTGGCGCGTGTAAAATTGTGAAAGCATAAATTATAAAAATACCTCCCAATTCAGTTTTTTGTTTGCTGATAACGCCTTGATAAAAAATGTATGCGTGTGAGTGTCTTGATCTTTCTCTTCCCAAACAAGTATCTTCTCTTTTTTTGATTTCCAGCGTTGACGTTACAGCGCATTTGGACGGCGCAAGCTTGTGTTCCATCATTCTTGGACTACAACTTATGGCGGGAAATAGTGAGCTCAGTTTTGACAGAGAAGGTAATTGTTTGACGATTTTTTGTATTCTTAGGAGAGGTAGGACGATCACCTGCATACATTAAACAAAAGCATATAATAATCGCATTTTGCAAAGAAAATCCTCTTTCCACCAAGTCTGCATGCGGAATGACCAAATTGCTTCCAAGTGGATTTGTCACGCATTTTCTAGATTTAGCCAGCTACGCCTATTTTCCATTTATAAGTAAGAAAAACGTGGGTCCTCAAGATATCGTATTATTTGGGTAGCATAAAAACGTGTAAAAATATAGATAATGTATAATGAGTTAGAAGAAGACTTTGTTGAAAATTCAAATCATTTTTTACCAAAAACATTGTTTCTTACATAAATTTTTTGAGACTTATGGGCCTCGTTTATAACTACAAAAAACTTTTTTTTTTGCTTTCCCTTTTATTTTACACATCTGTCCATTGACATTAAATATGTTGTTTAACAATTTGGCCAGGATTTACATACATCGTTTAATGACCAGTGCCAAAAGCGATTAAAATAAACGAAATAATATACAATTAAATAATATTCAATACAAGTTTCACTTTACATAATTACAATTGCACAACAATATAACAGTTATTTAACTATTTTTACATATTTTTTGTTTTCCAGTACAAGGTTGCCCATATTCGACGGACCCATCTGGCAACCCTGTATCTTTTGACAGAGACATCAGATCGCTTAATGACATACTGTGTTGGAAGCGTCAGTCCAAGAAGATTTATAAGATTTAATTGACGCAAAGATTGTTGCCTGCGGACAAGCCTCGTCGATTGGAATGGGCCCAAAGAGTCATCGAAATGGCTGAAGATGACGAGCAATTTTGGAACAAAATCATCATGTCCAATGAGGCTCATTTCTTATTGAATGGGACGGTAAACAAGCAAAATTGCCGTATTTACGCTACTGAAAATCCTCACGAAATTCAAGAGGTACCTCTTTACGACGAAAAAGTCACTGTTTGGTGCGGCGTTAGTGCGAAAACGATTATTGGGCCGTTTTTCTTCGAAAATGAAAATGGTCAAGCTGTTACCGTCAATCAGGACCGTTGTCGCGATATGATAACCACTTTTGTGATGCCAATTATTCGTTGAAAGTGTATGAAGCAGTTCTGGTTTCAACAATCATTAAGTCGCTTGGTCGAGAAGGCCAGAAGTTTGTTGATATCTGCATTATTGTGTTCGTGTATTTTTTCAAAGTGCCTTATTGCTATTTTTTTAGTCTCTTCGTCTACTGTTGCTATATTAAAAGTTCTGTGGATGTCATCATTTTCGTGTATCTGGCAGACATGGTCAAAATTCGAAGAATCTCTATTGTTGTCGTTGAATTTTTAACTTTTCAGCCGTTCCTCTCGCCTGAACTCCAGATAACCAGATTGCTTTAATCATAGTTTTGTGCACTGACAGCTTGTTCTGTATAGTAAGTCTGGATTTTGTGCTGACTAACCAATGAAGTTGTCGAAATTTTTCTTTTATGTGTTTGACCTTTGCTTTATGTGGTGATTCCAATTTAGTTTCGAACCCAAATGAATTCCCAGGTATTTAGTTGTTTGTTTTTATTGTAATTGCTTTGCCATTTATTTTAATTGGAACTGCAGTAAATTTTATTTTGGTAGTAAATATAACGTGTACGGTTTTGTCGTCATTTATTTTTGGGCACCAATTACCAAACCATTCCTTAACTGCGTTTGTGTATCGCTGCAGTTTTTCACTAGCGATAGTTAAGCTTTTGTCCGATGCCAATAGTATTGTATCGTCTGTGAACGGAGCAATTGGTGAATTAGTTTCGTAAGGAGGTGGTATGTCTGCGGTGAATAAACATATGATAGTGGTCCAAGAATGCGTCCTTGCGGAACTCCAGCTGTTATTTGATGAATGTTTGAACATTGATTGTCATATTTAATGTAGAAATTTCAGACAGTTAGGTAACTTTTTATGATGAGATAGTACGAGTGGTTGAAAGATGGTTGAGTAGTTGTGGAGTAAGATGGTCTATAAGATGATACTGTAGTTGGATCTTTATACTGTTTTGACAATGCAATAATCTCTGCCGCTTTCCAGAGTTTCGGAAAATATTGTAAGCGAAACATTACATTATGCAAATTATGCCTTGGTCGGTAGCTCCGCTAAGGCTTTTCCTGTTATCAAGTCGTATCCGTGTGCTTTTCTATGTTTTATTCCTTTTTTGATGCAAGCTATTATTTCGAGTGTATTCGTCCTTTTTATTTTGTTAAAATCGTAATAATAGTTATTTTGGTTGTGAATTTTCTTTTCTTCATCATTTAATAGAACCTTTTCAAAGTAATTTGCCAAAGTTTTCGCCTTTTCCTCTTTTGTAACGGCCCATGAATTGTCATCTTTCTTTAGTGGTGGTTGATGTTTTATTTGGGTTTTTAATGTTTTAGTACATTCCCATAAAGAGTAGTTTGTATCTTGATTGGGAGTCAGGTTCTTCAAATAATTTTCGATCTCTTTGTTCTTTCTTTTGTTTAAAGTATCCTTAGAAACTTTTGTGACTAAGTTTAGTTTTCTCTTGTCTTTAGGAGATCTAGTTTTTTGCCATCTTTTTCTTAAGTTTCCTATTTTCAATAATTTACTTCTTCAAAAAACTATTAACAAAAAATGTTTAAAATACTTGTAATATTTTTAAGATCGAGTACTACGCCAGTGTTGTTGATAAGAAACGAAGATTTGACGTATTATTAAATCAACACATATAAAAATAAATCTACTTACATATTTGCACACACTCATATGTATATGAAATATGTGCTGCAACTTATTGCTGAATATTAAATAGATTAAGTAATTGTTCGATATTTAAATTACCAAAGCACAACTGGTGTTAATAAAAATAAAGTTGACCTATAAAATATACAACAAAACCAACAACCACAAATGACAAATATCAATCAAACTGCCGCCTTCAACAGCGAACGACAGTAGCAGTTCTAACGTGTTTGAAATGAATGCATTTAACATTCGATAGCGGATCATTGAGATAGTCATTTAGTCAATCATTTGCATGCCACAGCTCGCCAATTCAAAACGTGTCATTTTAACTACAAATATGTTGGAAAAAAGCCATGCACACTTATGCACTCTTAGACTTTTCTCATATTTTTTATTACTTTTTTGCGAAACTCATATCGTAAAACATGTTAGTGCGAGAGATTGGGCGAAAATATTCATATGCACCCATTGAAGCTAAAATAGTTGATGTGCATGTAGTGCATATGTGAAGGGTATATCTCAAAAATATAACAACATATTTCGAGAATTTTACTGTACTGTCCTTCTGGAAAATATGAACTTTAATGTTCCAAGAAGAGAACTTCGAAATTCCTACCCTTTTTACAGAAGTACTAACAAAACAAAATATTGTCCGCGCTCTTAATGAAACCAACCGGATCTCAGCTCTTATCGAGCTTGTTGTTTCAATAATCTTTTGAAATCTTGTATATAATTGTATTTAATTTGTGTTAGTCCACTGTAAGAATTTTATAAAAAGCATGTGCCCGACGATACTGTACGTAAAATACTTAAAAAAGATGGGTATCGCGGGCGTGTATGACGTAGGAAACCGTACATATCCGAAATCAACAGAAAAAACGCATGGATTTTGCAAACGAATATGTTAAAAGCCTCCAGAGTTTTGGGTTCTATTGTGTTCTATTTTCTGATGAAGGCAAATATGGCATATTTGGATGATATTTGAAGAAAACTAGTAGGGCGTAAGAGCGGTGCTGCGTTCGAAAAAGAAAATATTGTACTAACTGCGAAGCATGGCGGAGGAGGTGTGATGGGCTGGGGGTGTATGGCGGCGCAAGGAGTTGGCAAACTTGTTTTTATAGAGTCAACAATGGATCAATTTTCTTATTTAAATATCTTAAAGACTAGCATGATGCAAAGCGTTCAACAGTTGGAGTTAAATAAAAAAATAAATGAAAAGTTCTATTGTAAGCAGTTAATATGTACATCTTGGTAACTACAGAACTCCAAACCGCCTTATTTTGCAGTGATGTTACTCACATAGGTCCTTCACAAGGTGTCGTAAGTTTCGTATTGTCTTATGGCGTAAAGTTTTTAACGGCAAAAAAATGTTTAGGACACTTGAAACTATAACCAATAGTTTTAACTGTGTGAAAACTAGAAATATGGCTTGTACCGGACCTAGCAAACTTTCTTAATATTTTTTTATCCCTTTCAGGTTTACGACATACAACAAAGTGGAACTTACGACTCTCTCGTAAGTACCCCAATTATGTTCACATTGCACCATAAACTTGTGTTTATTTACCTATGTGGTTTAACGTTAAACACTACTCATAAACATGGAATATGCCATACAAGTAATTTTCCTTTAATTCGCCTTAAACACAACTTTCAGTTGATGAGTTTAAACAATTTTACTTAGGCAACTTATTTTTGAGAAAATGGTAAGAACAGCCAATGAAATATGGCACAACGAACCTATATGCACGATCGCTTAACAATTGTGGCCGACTGTCAGTGGTAAACGCACAGAATATCGGTTAAGCTAAAAAAGCATAGCTTTAGCACACCAATTTCTATTTAAACTGGGCACTACCTAATAGACAGACACGCCCAGAGGATGGACGCGCAGATATACGGCTTCTACAGATGCTATCTGAATGAGGAACAAGACGAGCCTACCTTTGACCAATGCCACCATTCCACTCTATCCAGACGCAGTTTTACCATTATAGTTAGGCTTCAGCCTTCAGAAAAGTTGTGGTGTTCTGAGGTTGCTTATTGGTCTCAAGCTCAACTATCCCCATACGTCGTAATCCAGGGGATTTAAGGTATGGGGAGTTAGGCGCTTACATCTGTTGTGTTATATGATCATGGAAATTTGGATCATCGGAGCAGATCCTTTGGTCTTCTCTTTGACAAGGTTTCACAGAGTTGCTTAACGAATCTGGTGCAACTTCTACTGTCAATTAAGTATAAATGGTCGATTTATAATTTGAATTTTTGTACATAAAATTGTGATACAATTAAAGCTTCAATTGTCAAGAGCTTTAGAGGCTTCAGAAAATCGATTTTTTTTTGCATTAATGTCTTCCCGAACTATCCAAGAATGTGTCCTTAAAAATTTCAGAAGCAAATTCAAAAGTTTTCCGGAGTTACAGGAGAAATTGTGAGCAAGCGTCGGGCAGGTATGCGAGCGACCAGATCGCTCGAAGTGCAATTTCTCGGTTTTTTATTTTTACCATTTTTCCTAATTGGCGGGAAAGATAGGGAAAAAGTTAAACATCCTATCGAAACGAGATAACATTGATTGTACTCGGAATTAAATTCTCTTCTAGATGAACCTAAAAAACCTTAAGAAACTTATGATTAACCCACTTTTTAAACAATCTAAAGTAAATTTGTTTTTCCAAAAAAATTAATTTTTTTTTAATTAGCGAAAAATTATTGAATTTCTCACTTTTTGTTTAATTTTCTTGGTTTAACTAGATGCTATACTATACTAAAATGAATTTTCTTTTGGGGTATTGGTTTCTGATGAAAATTGCGACCTGCATCTTTTCCGCCGCACGACACATGCACACTCGAGGGGCCTCGGCAAAATGCTTGTACCAGGCATAATATGACATATATTTTAATGAAAAAATTTTAGAAGACTGTTAAAATATATAACAATAAAACCTGAAAGTTTCATTTCAATCGAATATTTCCCAAAAAAATCCACGAAAAAATCGATTTTTTGAAGCCTCTAAAGCAGGCTCCCCCCTTAAGGTATTCTTAATTGCTAATAAGAAGCCTATATGTACTTATACTATCTCGGAAATCGAGCTTAGACTAGCTGGGAAACCGTGTAATGAGCCCTCAATTCGCCATCTCAGAACTGCGATAAGACGCCGCTAAACTTATTTTAGGGATTTTTGGTATGCGACTAATTCAGATGCGATCCAGATCCTTGAGCCGAATATCAGTCGAACCTTTCGCTAAATAGAGCCAAGAACCATCAAGTTGGGCTACTGGAGGAAGGCCAACTGAGGTAGTCACTTACACTTACATTTCTATATCAAAAATTAAACTCTCATGAATGTGTGTTTATAATGTCTTCTAAACAGTTTGCAGTTAATCATTTAATCTCTGTACACCAACATGAATTCATGAAAGACAGATCAAATCTAAGTATTTTTTGAATATTGTTGGATTTCACTCCACTGTTGATCGCAATGTACATATATCTAATGCGTGAGCCGAGGAGATAAACTCCAAGTCTTACCGAACATTCTTCTGCATGCCATAGAGGCAACTTCTCACAGCCTCGGAGGTGACCAGTTAGGAATCTTGTACTTCCTTGTAAAGAGTACTAAGTCCATCTTGTATGGATTTACTTCCAGTCCGACCATTTCCTTTTCCTTGCAGATCTCTCTAAGTGTCCATGTGAGTAATTCACTCATCGTTTGTGGACACCTACCTGAGATGATAACAGCCAAATCGTTAACATATGCCGTCAGTTTCGGTCCGCCAATCCCAAGCTTGATGAGAATCGGATTTATTACACGGTTCCATAGAAGAAAAGAAAGCACATCTCCCTGCGGAGTTCCTCTGTTTGCTTTTTCGAGATTTTATTAGACCCCCATTCGCCCACCACTACACCACAGCTTAATAAGCTGTCGATCCAGTGTTAAATAGCAGACTCCACACCAGTTGAATTGTTAAAGGCTGCAGATATGTCAAGGAAGACTACCATCGCTTATTCTCCTTAATGCAGCGCTTTCTCTATCTGTAGCACCACTCTGTGAAGAGCTGTTTCAGTTGACTTCCCCTTCGTGCACACATGGCGACAGTAGGTTAGGCTCAGTTCTTTCCTTAACTCTAAACCTATCATGACGCACAGTGCGGCCGATTCCCGAAAAGCTGGCCAAAACTCAAAAAATTAAGTAATTGATTCAAAATTTCTTACTCGGGGGTTGTCGGGGTCGCTGATTACGAATTTGATCTTAAAATTTTGAAAATCCACCCCCTTTCCACCCCTATTGGCCACCCCCTCACGTGAAATAGCGTATATTCTAGAACATAATCAAGATGCATGTTAATTTATATGTTTTCGGGGTCGCAAGGTAGCAAGTGGTAGCAGCTGAATCTTGTTTTATTCAGTAACCATTACTTTTTTGAGTAACCTTTAATAGGTTTCAAAGCAGCATATGACGGCGTTGTATTACTATACAGTTTGAAAACTCAAATTTTATAAAAAAAATTGCAAAACATATATTTACGTATTGCTGCAGCTAAAAATTTTATGTCGAGGTACTAAAGATTTCTCGTATTTTACTAACCCTCCGAAGATGATTCCATTTGGTTTTGTTCAATTTACTCCGTTACAAAATCTTTCAAATGTGTACAACTTTCACTATTCATCGACAGTAATACGATGCTCAAACGAAGGCCACGTTGCGACTGAAAATACAGAGGATACTTAGGGTACAGGACGTTGCTATGAACGGTTTTCACTACTCAAGGCATTACTGTAGCCAACCCAAAGACAAAAAAACTCTATCTAGAAACTTTTTTTTTCGACTTTTGGCCAGCTTTTTGGGAATCGGCCGCACTGTGAAGTATTACGAATAGCTCATTATTAATTGGTATAAGCTGAACATATAAAACAGTTTATGCACAAATAATTGGCCAAGTGCATTTATTGCTTGGCTGCCACTAAAATTCATCAGCTAAATATTTCATTTTTGCCTATACTTAGTGCACAGACGAAATGTTTATATAAAAATCACTGATTATGAATCAGTTGATCTTGTTTGGGTGTTATAGAAAATTTTCTCGTTTATCACGTGCAACTATGGAAATTTTAGTCAGCGCATATTAGTCTTGCTTTGTGGCATTAGTTTTTAATTACTTGAAAGTATGCATTTACAAAAACACTCATTTGCAATTTGTCTATGCAAAAGTAAAGGGAAAGATGGAAATGTGGAAGCTGTAGCCGCACACCAAGCGCTCGTATTAGAACACCTGTTAAGCATTCAACCGCAGCAATTAGAATCCTAGAAAACAGCTTTTTCTAATCTATTTATCAGCATATATTATACACACATTCATGCATACATACCTACTATTTGTATGTGTAAGTAGAGTGTTCAATAAATCAATACCAGTAAAAACATTTGCAACAGGTGTGCTTGGCTAGAAAAAAAACACCTCCACAACTTAATTGTCGCCCGTTCCGCCTACCTTTTCACACACACCCAGCAATTCTGTATATTTTTGCTCCATAAATACATAATAAATTACTTATAGTTATGGGTGCATACAGATGTATTTAAATATAATAATCGTAATTGCACTCTTCGAATTGCCATCTGTTGCGCACTTGTTATTGTTGTTGTTTTAACATCTAATATATTTACATATAATATTTTTCCCTCTATTTAGCTTGTTTGCATTTCTATTGTTGCTGGAAATTGTATGCAATTCTTAAGAATTTTTAGTTGTTGGCCATTCTCCGCAATTTATGTAAAGTGCAAATCACGCACAATCAGGCTGTGGCGCCTCTTGCGCAATGGACACCGAATAGGCAAAGTTCATAGTGGGACTATAAAAACGACGATAAAAGCTCGCAGTTAAATTGGGGTAAATCTCTTTTGCTTTCTAACTTCAGAATGTTAACAATAAAAAAGAGCAAATGTCAGTGCAGTGAAAGAGTGAAATTGCCAATAATTGTGCGGCTAATTGTCATGGAAATTGACGACATTCCACCGATTACGGATGAATGCATTCGACGACAAAATTAAGAATTCAATTCAAAATGCAGTGGCTGGTGATTTGTTCATTTAATTAAAACACATTAAATTTAAAATTTAAATGAAATTGAATCAATTCATGCAGTCACAGATGTGTGGAACGATCGCACAGCTTTTGCCTTATTCAAGTAAGTTGAACTGATTAACAGCTGCGAACAAATATCAAGTGCTTATCGTTGTTTCGAGTAAGTGGGATTTTATCGGAATTGTTAAAACAACAAATCAGATGCTTCGATTAAAATAAACTATCCAATACGGCTGTAAAAATGTTTTTTTGTTTTGGGGCGTTAAGGCCGAATAGCTTGGGCGTGACTACCATTCGGGAGAGCACAGGTTCGAGTCGCCGTGCATGAAACACCAGAAATTATAAAACAAGTGTTTTACTAACAGCGATCGTTCCCGGCAAGGCTATGACAAACTACCCGGTGTATTTCTGTCATGAAAAAGTTCCTCATAAAAAATATCTGCCGTTCGGAGTCGGCTTAAGACTGTAGGTGCCCCTATACAGCATCAAGACGCACGCTAGAAATAGGAGAAGGAGCTCGGCCAAACACCCAAACGGGTGTAAGCGCCATATACTATATAAACCTACAAGTATATTCTTATATATATATTCTTCTTCTTGATTGCCGCATTAACCACTTACGCGATTTCGGCCGAGTTTAACAAAGCGCGCCAGTCGTTTCATTCTCGTGCTAACAGGCGCCGAATGGGACACTCCAAGTGAAGCCAAGTCCTTCTTCACCAGATCTTTCCAACGTAGAGGAGGTAGTCCTCTTCGTTTGCTACCATCAGCTGGAGCCGCATCGAATACTTTCAGAGCCGAAGCGTTTGTATCCATTCGAACGATATGAACCAGCCAACGAAGCTGTTGGATTTTTATTCCCTGCGCTATGTCTATGTCGTCGTAAAGTTCACAAAGCTCGTCATTCCATCGCCTGCAATATTCGCCGTTGACAACGTGGAAAGGCAAGCTTCTGCGCCATACCATAAGACAGGCATGATGAGAACCCTGAGGCGTGTTAGTTTTGTTCGTCGAGAGAGGACTTAACTAATCAGTTGCCTACTTTGTTCAATGTAGCACTTGTTGGAAAGAGAAATTATCCATTTGATTTCAAGGCTGAAATTGTTATCGGTGTTAATGTTGATTCCTATATAAATGAAGTCTCCTACAACCTCGAAAACATAACTGTCAACTGGCAAATCAAGTCTAGTTTATTTATAGTTTTCACTTTATGTAGTATGCTTATCAATAAATAAAAAATACTTGTATGCTAAATAATATTTTATACTAAATGATATTGTATATTCTACGTTACATTTCAGCTGTTAGCCGCTCCAGTTCAGTTATGGAATACTTATCGACCATTCCAATACTTCGACAGAGTTGACTATAAATCACTCTAAAGTGGCAGCTGAATAAAATAAGTAGAATTCAATTGAAGAAAATAAAAACAAAAATCATAGCAAACATAGCAAATATCTACTAAAAGCGGATATAAGCATTTATATGTCTTAAACAGTGGGAAACTCCGCTGGGCTGTTGTATAAATTGTAAATATTTTTATCGATAGTAATGACTTATTAGTTGTTTCAAATGAAACACCTTTGTTGTTTTTTTTTTTTTTTTGAACACGTAAAACATTTTTTCAATTGCTTTTATTGACTATTATTATTTTTTATTATTTGACAGATACACTTTTCTTTCAAGCATTATTATATATGTAGATTATGCAATAAGTAGCATATGTATGTGCATACTATACTTGTATGTGTTTAGGGGCATACCAACAATGAAGACATTTATGTATAGAGTAAATTTACATCAGTGTATGTATGTGAGTAAAGCGCAATATGTATTGTATATCAATAGTAACCGAACGCACATATACATATGCACACACTTACGAGTTCATATATTTAAATCGATAATTTTGTAATATATTTGTGTTTTTAGTTATATTTTCACGCACATTTATTTAAAATATACATTTAGATTGTCAATAATATTTGTATTTTTATCGAGCACTTAAATAACAATAACGCTTTAATGTAAATGAAAAGTGCTTAAGTTGATTTAAACATAAATTACCATAAGAACACCACAATGAGTTTCATATTGGAAAGTACGCCGAAAAAAGTGGTATTACTTTCAATGATTTTTCAAAAAGTCACGCAGAAGAGTGGAGTTTTGTTTACCCCATTATAATTTTTAAAATATAAATAAAAGAAATATAAATAAACAGTAAATAAATATAAAATATATAATTAAACTAAAAATATAATATTAAAATTGAATCGAGGAATAAGAGTTTAAAATGCCATAAACTTCTTTTCCTAATGGAAATAAATCACTTCACAACTAGCTTACTTCCTTTGTTCACGTCGCTCGGAGTAAGAATACTTTCACACACTATATATGTATGTGCATACATACAAACATATATGTACAATATTATATTATGTATTTCTAATTTATTTTATATTACCCACAAATGTAGATTATATATTTTTTTCTAATACATTTTCTAGTTTGGTGGCATCAGCCCCCTAAGTTGATTTAATAAATCTAGCAATACTTGTAATACTTGACAGTTTTTTAATTTGTTTCATAATTTTTATTAATTCTTTTATGCTTAGTTTTTTCTCTTTGTTTCTTGCTTGATTTTTGTCTAGCAAATATTTTTTTGTTTAAATTTGTTTTATTAATACTCTTAGATTTTTTCATTCGTTTCGTATTTTCGATTTGTTTCAATAAATTTAACAAAACTTTTAGTACTTGACCCTTTTTTAATTTTTTTTTTTTAATTTTTCGCACCGAATTATAGTATAATTACCAAATTATATTAAAATTTCGACATTGTTTTGTTAAGTTTTTGCTGTGCTCATAATTTTCTAATATTATTACTCTTTTTTATTTTACAGATAATTAAATTATAATTTTTTTTTTCTTTTCTGTTTTTGCTTGTTTTATTGTTCCACACCGACTACAATTTTTGTACCGACCAATATTTTTGAAAGCTTGTGCGTACATATGTATATATATATTTTATTCATATGGATTTTTTTGTTTCTAAGTCTGAGTTTTTCAGCAAATGTACTAATATTTTGAAATTACTTCAAATTTATTTCTGTGTATATATACACATTTATACTTATATGTATAAATTATTTTTAAATATATATATATTTTATTCTTTTTTTTTCTTGTTCACTCCTTTCGGGAGCATAGGGCCTCGACAAAACTTTTCTTGCATTGATTTCGTTAATCTATTTGATTTCTGACGGGGTAGGTGATTAGCTTGCCCCTATAAATATATGTATATATCATATTATACATTTTAAAACATTTTTTTTTTTTGAAAATTTATTTTTATTTAATTAAATTTTTTTTTTGAGCACCTTTAGCAATATTTTAAAAACTTTACATTCATTTCCATTAATATTTACCTTCTTGTGAAACTTTTTTCTTGTTTCTTTTTTACATTTCCCATGCACTGCATACACACCAATTCCACAGAAAATGCTTAAATTTATACATTTCCAAATATGTCGAGATTAAAATAGAACTTCGATTTTGTAAATATATCTCATTTTTAACTAGCGAGCAAATAATAAAAGAATTTAATAAATACTAATGAAATAACTAAATTCTTAAGGGCGAACACCACTGTCAACGCGTGAAAATATTAGTGATTTTCATGAATTTTTTTTTATAAGTAGGGATGATTATTTGAGGATCGGACATATTATAATTTATTTAAAATATATTCGACTACACTGACACACATTTTTATTGAAAAATATTAAAAATTACAATTGTTATTAATATTAACGCAATGACGTCATAAAAAACTGATGCACCCTGGTGGCCACGAAATAGCGGTTAAAAATCATCTGAAAGCAAAAAACCCAAAAAATTCTTAACCTATCACTTTTTAATTTTTTTGAGAATATGGCGCACGTTTTTTTTTTTTTTTTTGTTTTCGGAAGGCTTGAAAAAGTATTAATTTTTGGAATTTTTAAAAACGCCTATGTACGACTGTAGCCAATACATGTACAAAAATTAAAAAAAAAACTTAAAATCGGTTCATAAGTCTTCGAGAAATTGAGACCACCGTGTTCAGAAAAGTCGTTTTGAGAAAAACGCGTTTAAAGTTTTCACTGGCCGTTGTAACTTACTACCTGCACTTATTGTATTGTCGTCAATTTTTAAGGTTTTGAGTTAAATTTTTTTTTACATATTTTTGAATATATCTACTTTAAGAAAATGCGAAAAACAAATCGATGTTTTTTAAATCACTGTGGTGTTCCACTAATACTTAAGCATACGTAATATTTAATATTTACATGCATACATATAATTCAATAAATTTTATAACCAATAAGAATTAATGAAGACATGCAAAGTTAATTCAAGAATTCACTTTATCATTTTTTTTTTAAGTTTTCCTATATGCAAATATGTACTTATAGACAATATTCCATATTGAGCAGAGAAAGCTCTCTTTGTATGATATACAAATATATGTATGTAAAAATTCCCTACATTTTGGACGCAAAGTTCTATACCTGCCGCTGGCGTGTACTTCAAATTAGAAGCTTAAATCCACCAAACCTTTCAATTTTTTTTGTATATAATATTTTTTTACACATTATTGTAATTATTAACGGTATTCCACTCAATACGATAATTAAAATTTGTTTTTGTTTTTCATAATCCTAACGTATGTTTATACATTTTTAAGAAATAATTTTAATTCAATTTTTAATTTTTAATTTCAGTTTTTTATTTTAATTTAAGTTTTTAATTTTAATTTCAGTTCTTAATTTTAATTTGAATGAATAACTTTTAATGTACATCGACAAACACATACGCATGTATATTTAGCTAATTTTCTAAAATCTTGCTTTTTGATTGCATTTACATATGTACGTACTTCAATATTTTAAATGATTACAACTTCTTTGATTTTTCAAATCGCTTCATCCACCACTTCAAGAGGCATCGCTCAAACAAGGGACGGTTAACTGAGTCTATGCTTTACAAAAGCGTGCAATTTCAAACCTAAGATAAGTAAACATTTTAGTTGTTGAATAAAATCCCAAAAATTAATTCACTTAAAAAAGTGAAAATCAAAGGGGGTTTATGCCAAATGGTACTTATACTAATCAAATAAAATCTTTAGTTCGTATTATACTATGGAAAGTTTAAAACCAGGCACATCTATCAAATAAAGACTACACATTTTATACAACGAATGGCAATTATTCTGCCTATGTACATACATATTTATGCAATTCACGCAACTTCGTGCAATTCCAGAGAGGACGTACTACCCAAAAAAGCATAATCAATTCCCCACGTTTGGAGGTTTTATTTTATTTTTTTATGTTGGTAAAACCTTTAGCTAAAGATGCTAAATTTGTTAAAAAATCATGATTTCACCCTACATTAACATTTTTTAATAATGCAAAAATAGTGAAGTTCATTCACTTGAAATTGAAAAAAAAAAAACAGTTTCTCTTTTTTTGTACATAAATTTGTATTTGTGCTTTACCATTTTTTTCGCTTATTCTTCCAACAGCTAAAGTATAGCATCAACTTACACATAACATTTTTTTTTATCTGCATACACATACTTATATTTATTATTGAAACTTGTATGGTTAATATATATTTTCAAAGTCCACATATTTCATATGATTTTTTTTAATAGCTAATATTATAATTACAAATATACAATATTTCGTATAAGTAACATATGTCAGAACTTATTAAATATTAAAACATTAACCATTCTTATACAGTTTACTGTGGTAACTAATCTAAGTGAGGCAAACTACATGACAATAACATCGCTAAAATATTTTTATTCATAAATATATATTTGTATTTTATTTTATTCTTTTATTCATAAATATATAACTATGTATGTATGTATAAATGCATGTAAGTATGTATGTATATATGACCAAAATTGTTATATGTAAAAGAAAGCACAGCTGAAAAGAATTGAGAACGTGTGGCCAATAACAGACCGTTGTCCGACTCTCAGCGAATTCGACTGAATCAGATGAGGGGTTGATGTAACTGGGGTCACAAAGCGGTTTGTTTACGAAAAAACAAAGATTGTGTTGGTAATAAACGAAAAAAATCGGTACAATGCTACTTCGTTGCCGTCTGAACAGCGACTAATTGGACAAGAGTGTGAATATGGGTTTGGACGAGTGTGTGAATACATAGAAATGATGAGAACGTGCAGAATTCGGCTGCCGATAAGATTTTGTTAGTGATATTCAAATAAAATCAACAGGCTCTACGTCCATGTTGCTTCGTTGCTATCCGAACAATGAGTGATTGGACGAGTGTGATGCTACAATTAGTGGTACCGCAGTCATAATGCTATAGCCATAACCATAGCCATTGTCGTAACATTGTAGTACTTATCGATTACTCGTCCCGTAACCATAAACAGCTGATATTGAAGTAGAATTAATGACAACATTTGCATTTTGTTATAAAAAGACGGATAATTTTCGAATAAGAGAATTAATTTTTCGTCGTTCATTACTAGTATTCAAATTTTTATCGCAAATATCAAAACAAATATCAAGTATTTCACAGCTGCTTGCGGTTACGGGAAAAACCAAAATTCCTCGCGGTTACGGTGATATGATGCGGCACCTATAATCGCTTACGATGATGCTCATATGTTTGCTCATAACAGCTGATTACTCTGGTTATGGTTATGGCTACGGTTCGGCAGCACTAATCGCAGCTTTAAGTTCGCTTTTATGTTCAACTATGATCATGCAACAAACATACATTCTGTCAAAAAAGTGTCAGGAATGGATCAATACAGAGCAAAATTTTTATTATTCATTCAAGCCAAGGAATAATTCACTCATTAAAGCATTTTTTGGAATCAAATTTAATTCTCGAATTCTCTCATTAAAACATTTTTTGGAATCAAACTCACTTCTCGAAAATATTAAATTCCCTTTAATACCTTCTATCGACTGTAAGCGAACGCCTCGAAGTGGTAATTTAAATTTTAAAAAGTGAAAAAAGAACAAAGCATACAATTTTAAGGTGCTGAATGCTGATTTTGCAAAATGTCATTGAGTTTTTCCACAAACCTTAACTTTTTTAAGGAGTTTGTCTTCCAAAAGGCCACGTACTGTCTGAACTGTTTCTCTTTTGTATTTTCGCAAACCCTTTAAATGGGTTCTTTACATAGGTCGGCACTTTGCAGTAACAGTAAAAATGCAGTAAATATAATATTTTACTGATATTGCAATTTAATTTTCATTACCAGTAAACTTTTACTGATTACTGAAAAAAATTGCAGTAAAAATATTTTTTTACTGATTACTGAAAAAAATTGCAGTAAAAATATTTTTTTACTGATTACTGAAAAAAATTGCAGTAAAAATATTTTTTTACTAATTACTGAAAAAAATTGCAGTAAAAATACTGTTAATATAATTTGATTTGCTATTAGCTATTAGCCTTTCTTAACACAAGCATTTCAAAATTTGCATCGCTGAGTTTTTGCCTTCTGGACCGATTTACAATTCCAGCGAATGAAAACAACCGTTCTACAGGTGCAGATGACGGTAATGGAGTATTATATTTTAAAAATACGTTTTTAATAGTCTGATATTTATTTAGGCAACTTGTGGTTTCTTCTCGTTCGGCCAGGTATAAGAGCGTTTCTTGAGGATAATTTTCCGAGTCAGTGGAACCACATTTTATGCTAATATCTATTTAAGTAAATATATGCATAAAACAAATATTGAATTGAAAACCAAGTGTAAAAAGTTTACCATTACTTTCATCCCCGAAGTCAAACAATGTTTTTTGAGGTGGTTGAGGTAGAATACGAGTTTTGGCACAGGCTACTTTTCCATACTTGACCACATAAGTGTTGAACATTTTTTTAACTTCCTCTTCTGTTTGCGTTTTAGCTGTTTCTAAAAGAGCTTTCACAAATCGCAACTTAATGTCAGGGACAGAAATAGCGGCAATAACAGCATCCCAAGCGTCAGGCTGAATCAGGAAGTACTTTTCAAATCTTTGAAGCAAAGCTTCATGCATTTTTTTGCTACTTTCGGTTAAATACTTAAAACTTTTAGGCTCCAAACGACGCATTTTTATTCTTAAGGACACTATAGTGGGTATGAATTTCATATTCATACTATGAAATAACCAAAATACATGGTCTTTTCACCCTGAAAGAAGTCGATTGCTTCTGCAATAGGTCTCATAAGCTTTACTAGTCCAGTCAAAAGAGACAAAAAAAATAGCCAACTAAGTAATTTTAGGAGTATGCGAGTTTATGGTTTTATTATGTAAAACCCATCACTGTGAACTTAAATTTGAGTTTTCGGGGTCGGGGGTTGTGTCCCGCGGCCGCCATCTTGGAAATAAGGGTGCAACTGGTTTTTTGCGATTATCTCGTGAATTTCGAAAGTTACGAAAATTTTGTAAAACTTTTTATTGTAAAATTAATCATAAAGAAGTTATAAACAAAATTACGCGAAAAATTAAGGGATGCATTTTTTTCAAGCGTAATAACTTTTTTTTATTGATTTTATGGAAAATATACATCAAAGCTTTTTTATAGAGCATTCTTTTGTGAACATTTTTGTCCATAAGTTTTTTTCGCTATCTTTATTTAGTCTTATGATTTTGAGCTGCTAAGCGGAGCAACCATTACATTAGCGAAGCGCGTACATGATTACACAGGCCGACAAAATTTAACCAACATTCAGACCCAGAAACCAGACTATATATTTCCGAAGGTTTATGATGCGCTGAATCCAAATCTGGCCTCAGCTCTGGTTTTCGAGATATCCTAACCTAAAAGTGCAAAAAACACCGTTATTGCCCATATTTGAGGTTATGTAGCCTTGCAGATGTTTTTTTTTCACCAAAATTAAAGGATGGCATCTTTACATACAAGCCTTTTTTCAAATGGCGTTGAGTTTGCTCAAATATCTTTTTTTTTTGCTGAGATATCGCATTTTGAAATTTTCATGTTTCTAAATTTTCCTATACCTGAAAACCGATTGAGATAACATAGACATGATATAGTCGATTACTATATTAATTTTCTTGAATTGAGTCTTATTTTTCTTAAAATTTTGTCTCACACCAAAAGTTTACTGGTAATGCAAATTAAACTTCATTATCAGTAAAATTTTACTGATTACTGCTATTTGTAATGCAGTAAATTTATAATGCAATGTGCCCACCTATGGTTCTTTATATGAGCAATTCTCGGCACTTTTTTGACAGAATTTACATGCATCTCCCTGCTTTCCCCGCAATTAACAACGCATTCATATATGCTTTTATTCATTTATATATATATATTCTTCGTGTATATATTCAATATCTTTGCGCTCTTATAACATAACAAAAATCTAAATTCTACATACCTACAAAATAGTTACATTTAGATATAATATTTAAAAAGATTTAATAAAAAAAAAAAACTTTCACATCTCGTAAAAGCAAATATTTCACAATAATACAAAATACAAGCTCTACACTTCACATCAAAATAGTTATTAAGTATTCATACAATTAAACAAACGAAAACAAAAAGAAATAATCCAAAAATTATAATAATAATACATTCAGAAAAATAATACAATATATGTACACATTTATGTGGATGTACAAATACGAATACAAAATCAATGCACAGTTGTGTGCAAGAGTGCGTGTTTGTGTTGGTGTGTGAGTATGTGAATTTGCTTAAAAACTAATGCTTGCTTTTTGGTCCAATACAGTTGCAGTGATATACAAATAAAATAAATAAGAAATACATACATACAAGGTGATGGGTGAGTGGGTGTGGGTAGTGGGTAGTGGATTGTGGATTGTGGTGTGTTGTAGGGTGTAGATAAATTGTTCAAATTTGTGCGTGAGATTATATACAAACATATATGCACTTTTTTAATATCTCAATTGCGTAGCACACTTAAGCATGCGAAAATAAATTTAGGATTTTTTTTCTGTTTTTTTTTCGAATTTAAATTTTTTCAAAACTGTTACACACACAAAAATCTTCAATTGTAAATATTGTGTAAAAACAATATCAACCACAACATCAAAATATTCAATAATTGTAAAATAAAATTTAGAATTAGTATGACAGGTAGCATTTAGTAAAACAAATGGTAAACATTTAAGCGGCATGTCAATTTAAGTTACGAGGCGCAGCATAACTAAATGCTGGCCACAGCTGCCGGCAAAACCGATACATACATAAATACGTGCTTGGGTGATAAGAGTGTTTTTGAGTTGCTTTCACATGCATAGGTTTCACGCGCGCACGCACACACATACACCTACATATCAATCTCAATGTGTGTGGGCCCAATTGAATGGCTAAATGGATGCACTTAGAATGGACGCCTTAACTTTGAAATGGCATTCGTCAAATGCAGGATCTCGGTGTTCATTTGTTGCACCAGCGTGTCCAATTTGTCGACAGAGTCCAGAATTTCGACGCGTTCGGTGTGTGGGTTGAAGCGCACCTCAAATGGACGCGACATGGTCGACACCCAACGACGGAACTTATCTTTGGCATCTTCGAAACTCTCGGCCACATAGTAGATGGGCTGGTATTCTTGATCCTGATAGGGCTGTACGGCAGTGGAGGCTGGCTCGAATGCACGATGTTCGCACTTGTCGCTGATGGCGTGCAAGAGTTCACCGTAGGACGAGAGCAGACCAGCACCGTAGGCTTTCACCTGACCATGTTCCTTGCAGAGACCGAATTCGACGGTGAACCAGTAGACCTGTAGAGCGAAAAAGAGAAGTGGAAAAGGTAAAGATTAAGATAGTGGCACATGTTGCATGTTGTATTAGAACAATGTATGGTTTTATGTTGCAGCATGGCGTACAATGGAAAACTTGACACTGAAGCTTGGCCTTTGGTGGTAAAACAATAGCATGGGCGCACAGCACAGGGCCAGTCACAACGCTCGCATGCGAATATGTGTATGTGTGTGTTTGTGTATGCAGCGCATTTTGGCAGCAGCCATGTTTTTGACCTCAATCGTTGGCAAAATTGTCAAGCGCGGCAGCCACAGCTTGAATTTAGCATTGAATAAATGTTTGTTAGTAAGTAAACTTGTTACTTGTATGGAAATATATGTACGTGTGTCTTAATTTTTGGGCTCATGCTTGCCTTTTTGTTTTCAGCACGTTCTTATCTGTATTTAAACTTTTTAGAATTTTTGGCTACCCAAGTAGCTGGCTAAAGTATTTTTGTGCTTTTTGTTTTGGCTTTGGCATTTACCGTGCATTGGCGGGCTAATTTACAATCCGCGCAGGCACAAGGCCAGCCAAGCTGCAGCGGCGGCAATCGCAACCACAGCCACAGCGTTCGTTATAGCGCAAACGCATTGCACATTCAAGTCAAACTAAAGACGAAAAAATAATTGCAGCAATGCACTTGCCCTCCTACCATTCAGCGTGTGTGGTGTGGTGGGTGCCCAAGAGTGTGCCAAGCTGAGCTCACGAACTTGAATTAAATCGACACTAAGTTTTAGTTTTTACTAATATGCACCAGATAGCACAAGCACTTCAACTTGGCTTAGAAAACACGCTTGAAATGGCCTGTTCTTGTGTTGGTTTGTGCCC
Source organism: Anastrepha fraterculus (assembly GCA_037575425.1). Lineage (NCBI taxonomy): Eukaryota > Metazoa > Arthropoda > Insecta > Diptera > Tephritidae > Anastrepha > Anastrepha fraterculus. Next base: position 10,073 of record JAYXIM010010714.1, on the reverse strand, counting down.
ACAATGGCGGGGCAGTGACAGTGGCAGTGGCCGCGACGGTGGCAAACTATGTGAATGTGACTGAGGCGGCGTATGCTAAGGCCACACAGTGCATACACACATAAGTATTTGTGTCGACTGCAGACTATCGAATAACTAGCAGTAACTAGCAACAGCGCAAGCAGCCCTGTCTGGTCGCTACTAAATCGCTGCAATGGCACAACTGTTGCGATTAGCTGGGATGGCGTTGGCTAAGTGGGCGCGCACTCACAGCCAGCATAGCTAAAAGTGCACTAAAATGTCTAAATTGGCAATTAAAGCGAGCACTTAGCCAAATTAAATAACAAATATATAGCTTAATGTTGTGAATACATACATATTTATGAATGCATGGCTATTCGTCGCTGGCATTTCTGCATTTCTGCTTGTTTGCACTGTTGCCAGATTTGCTTAGCTGGTGGCCACTGACTGTGCCACTTGACTTTTAAAATCAAATTTGTTTTAATAAGTAAATGATTTTAGCGATATCGATGCTTAGGTGGCTGTTCAATACTCATAGCAACAGCAGCAGATGTGGACAAATATGCACCAAGGCTACTAGCGACGGTGCTAACTAGCGATCTACATATGCAGCATGTTTATGCGGCTTTTTTTTTTGTGTGTTTTAATTATCATACTTACAGTGGACAATTTTTCGATTTCGTCATCGGAGGCACCCAATGAGGCCAAGCCAATCTCCTGCGAAAATTGTGCGAAGCTGGGGTCAGCTAAGAGTGGCATATGGCCAAGCAATTCATGAATGCAGTCACTGTAGTTAAAAGAGAAAGAAAATATTGAAAAAAATTTAATTAATAATTACTGCTATAATTTGTTAAGAAGTAATTGCAAATAGATGAATGAAAGAAAATGCTATCTATAAGTAGAATGAACAAATACATAATCACGCAGATTGACGTGGAGTTTTGAGTGTAATTTCGCTGGGCGTCATTTTTGTGAAGGTGCTAGAGGAAACTGAGAGAAAAATCTTTAGCTAGCGAACTTTTTTAAAAAACTATGTAATGTAAGAGTAAGTTAATGTAAGCCAAAAATGAGAGCTTGCAAAGCTGTGACATCCGTGAGAGAGTAAATACAAATACTCTTGTACAATAAAGAAAGGGAACCGCGTAGTACAATAAATTCGCTCGTTCATAACAAATAAAACTAAAAACCTATACAGCATGAAAATATGTAATTATTATGTCAGCAGATCAGCTGATTTATAGGTTTGAATCTAAGTACATGAACATGAAATAATAGAAAAAGAAAGGTTTTTCTAGCGGTCTCCCCTCGGCAGACAGTGGCAAACTTCCGCTTGTATTTCTGCCATAAAAAAGCTACTCATAAAAACTATTTACCGTTTGGAGCCACCTTAAAACTGTACGTCCCTCAATTTGTGGAGCAAGATCAGGATGCGTACCACAAATAGGGGGAGAAACTTGGTCAAGCAGCTAACAGAAGTGTACGCGCCACGTATTTATTTAATTTAGATCGGCTGATTCTGTCAAATTCAAGGAAAGTGCGGCCCGCGGTTCTGTGATCAGGTCATACAGCATCAGCAGCTCAACAACTGGCACCAAAAAAGTCCACTGATTCCACAGTATGCTCTCAACTGTAACTAATAATTTCCCTTGCTGTAAAACATTGCGCTCAACGAACAGCCCGTCATTCTCACTGCGCCCTCAGATTGCGCTTAAGTGGCTTCACTTTGAAAGTGATAAACAACGTGACACTGTTGATGTGTCATTCAATTTTCATAACAATAAGTAGAAAAGCGCTTATAATTTAATGTAATTGCTGAAAATAGCTTTCCACGCTCACTGCCCTAAGAAGCCAAAAGGACTGGCTGTGCTGGTCACTAGCTCTGAACACAGCCTGCTTGAACAAAGTTATATTTATAAATTAATTACCAGCCGTTAATGGAGCTAGCTGCACTGGTAAAGTGTGCCAAAGTGCTAAAGTGCTAAGAATTGACACACAACAGCAATCAAGTCAGAGCTATCCACCAGCCATTTCTTTCACGTCTATGCGCCTCTTGGGCGGGGGGGTGTGTGGGTGATGCCTGCATGCAAAAGTTGCCAGGCAATTACTCGCTTCCGACAAGGCAGCGTCAAGTTTCTCTTTCCTACACCCCATGGTTATATAGTTGCTACATGCCACAGTTGGTGCGGTGTGGTGTGGAATGGTGTGTGCCACATGAAAGCATATTCGCCGTGAAATGAAATTAGTGCATCTTGCTTTGTACCTTGACTGCTGATGCTTAAGTTAATTTGTCACACAGCATAACAATGCGCATAGCTGGCTGTTTCCTGCTGCCACACAAAGGATTCCTGCTCATACCCAATTAGGACATATTTTCTTAACTTTTAGCACAACTACCCACCCTATTATGAAAATTCAAGTGCGTTTGTATGTTTGCATTTTAGTTAGATGATACTTACGGTTCGGGTGTGTGGTATGGTGAGTTGACGTGACGCACATATTGTGTGCTTTGGAAAATGCGGAATGCCAACGAGGCGAGAAAATCGCGTGCGGTCAGCAGACCGGCGGCGGGACGCAATGTGAAGCCAGTGTTGCGACGCAAAAAGTCCGACATCTCTTGCAATTGTGGCAAACGGTGTTCGACGAAGATCTCCTCATCGCGCAACTTCTGGAAAGCGGCACGATATTCTTGGCAAGCGTGCTTCTTCGACAAATCGATAACGGTCAAGAGAACCGAACGCCAGGTCTTTACTTCAACATCGGAGTATTCGATGTATGGGATTGGATCGCCATATTTGTAAGCGAATGCAATTTCGGCAATTTCCTTGCGACGTTGGCGATAGACTTTATCAGCAAAACCGGGATGGTTCATGTCCAAATCGGGTTCGTATTTGGTCATCAAGTGATTGCAATTGTCCAATTCGGAAGCATGTTTGGGGAACCAGGGTGACTTCACGCTAATGTTATGTTCGGCCAATAGACTGATGCTATTGAACGAGCCTGATTGGCGTAGGGAGCGAATGAGTTGCAAGAGATTGGCACGTGTCATCTCGACTTTGATTAGCACATCATGATCGACGCCTTGGTCGCGAGAGATACGCGATTCCACATGTTGTACGGTACCCTTGAAAGTTTCGATAGCCTTGAGTATGCGGCCAAGTGAGGAAATGCCCTCCTTGAGGCGTACGATGAGTGCGGCGCTCTGTATGGCATTCTCGGCCTCGACCGATTCAGAGGCGGCATTGGCGAGAAAAACTTCTTCCTCGGTAAGACCGGCATCTGTAAGAGAAAAAAGGGGTGATTAAGATTAAAATTAAATATCCATACAAGATAAAATCCTGTTCATTTAAAATCCTAAATAAGTTCAAGCTGCATAAATCCGCTTGGCATGCTCAGCACGCTCTACAAGTGCGCTTCAGCCGAAAGTCAATTGCACTCACTATACAAGTATAGTCGCATTAAGAAGGAAGAATGACAGAACGACTTGATAAATCTATTAAAAATAACTCTCACCCACTCAATGCGATAAGTGCCTTAAAGGGGCAGCGGATACATATTTATGTGCATAACTACTAATGGAGGTTGGGCGAAATATTACAAAGCGGCTTTAGTCATAATTTTTTTGCTTGCCAACCATTGTTACCGTGAAGTCAAGCGCAATAGGTTTTACTTCCATCGCCCACACCCACCCTTTCATCATCCATTTTCGCTTACATAATAAAATCAACGCAATAAAAATAGCATCGACGTAAATGTGTGCAATGGAAATGGAAATGTTAAAAGGAAATGTGCGATTTTCGCATTTGAAATGTTGCGCGTACGTGGCATAAGGACATCCTTTCGTGAGAGTGGCTGTGTGCGCCTTCGCTCACAGCTTACCGCTCTTTGTGCGGAAACGTACGAAGTAAGCGTATTAAATGGCAAATGCTTCATCATAATCATAATGCGTTTGAAGGCACTTTTTGACTTTGCTATTAACCCAATCCCTGGCCCGTTCACGTACGTTGACGATAACTTTTGCTTACCATTTGAGTTGCCGCTGTTGTTACTGCCCGGTGCACCTTCACCCTGAGTAGCTGAGCCCGTTGTGGCACTAACGGTTTCATTTTGGGTTTCTAAGTCGCAACAAAGGGAAAATGAAAATAGATGAAAATAAAATGAAGAAAAAATTAATAAAAATCATAAATTAATAATAAAACCGAAAAAAACGTTAAATGAGTTAAACAAAAGTAAAATTTCCTATTTTCACACTCTCTTTGTCAGATAGTCTACCTGCTGGGATGTCGTGTACTTCAGCTGGAATCTCCACATTTTCAACCGACTGAGCGGCTTGCAATTCAATTTCTTGCTCAACGGGAGCTCCCTTTGCCTGCTGGATGCATTCCTCCAAAGTGGCCTCGTCTAATTATTGAAAAATAAATAAAAAATAAAAATTTCACATTTTAAATTAAAAACAAATCAAATAAGGAGAAAGAAAATTAAACACTAAAAAAATGCTAAGCAAAAAATAAGCAAATATTTAAATAAATAATTGTGTAATAAATTCAAGGGAAAAACTGTAATTTGAAAGTAAAATGGAAAAATCTGTCTACACAAGGAATGAAGGCACCGCATTTCGTGTTTTAGAAGCGTGCGCTAGATTTTTTATTTTTTTATTTTTATTAAAAGGGATAATAAAACATTTTTTTTTTCTAAACTATAACATAGCGAATTTTTTGGAAATATTTGTGTACCTGAATCTCTTCAGTTGATGGAAAATATGGAATTGACTTTAGTAATAATTGTGCCTTTTTTAAGTTTAAGTACTTTTTTGGCAAATAGAGGCGGCCATAAAAAATTATACAAAACAAATATTTTTTTATTTCGTTTTTATTCTCTTTTATTTTTTTTTTGTATACTTTTTTCCAATTTTTTTTTGTATAAATAAATATTTTTTTATTTCGTTTTTATTCTTTTTAATTTTTTTGGTATATTTCTTTCAATTTTCTTTGTGTAAATAAATATTTTTTTATTATTTTTTATTTTTTTTTATTTTTTCCACCTTTTTTTGTGGAAATCATTTTGTTTTTATTTGAATTTCTGCCCCTGCAACTGTTTAATATGGAAATACTTTTTTTGTTCATTTTTATTTTTTTCATTTTGGTCTTAATTAAATTTTTTTATTTATTTCTTTTTGAATTTCAGCACCCGCAACTGTTTAATACGCATAAATTTCGTTACTTGTTTTTAAAAATTTTTATTTGACCAAATAGACCCCAGGATGACTGAGAAAACTTCAAACTTGGTTATCTCTTTTCAAGATTTTTTTTATTTATTTTGAAAACGGTTTTTATAGTTCACTGAGAGTTTCAAGAATCATCGCTATCGCCTTTGAAATTATTTGGCTTTATCTGCTGAGCACATTTTTTAATGTTTTAAACTTTTTTATTTTTTTATTTTTTTTATTGCACATTTGTTTAAAACTTTAATTTACTTACCATTGGACTTTTGGCGCGCTTCTTCCAGCACAGTTTGTTTATTTTGCTTAACAACCAGGCTCTCAAAGCGTGCATCGTCCACCAACGAACGGCGGCGTGATGGATAGCCATTCTGAAAGAGAGAAAGAAACATTACAAATTAGTTAAATGGTGAATAATCAAACAAACATAAATTTAATTAAAGGTAGTCTGTAATTTTAATTTACAATATTCAGCTGTAATCTTCTTTAGATTAAAGAAAAAAACAAATTCAATTACTCATAAGCATTTCAACGCTCTAATTCCTAACAACCCTAATAACCATTAGATGACCAACAACCACCCCCAGCCTAATGCGTTGCCATTGGCTAAAAAGTTTTTAAGCGCCTTTTCAACTCAAATTATACAGAGTTGTCGTTGGATTGAGCGTGCATGTGTGGGTGCGTGTGCGTGTGTATGTATTAGAGAATAGCACTCGTAAAGTGCTAAAGCGGATATGAACGGGAAATTGGCGCATCAACCACAGCTTAAATTGCTTTCCATTAAAAAACGAAATTATGGAGATGATATCTAAAAATGCTGCTGGCTTGAAAGGATGCACAAATTGAAAAATAAAATCAGAATAGCATAAAAATTTTAAAAATATATAAAATAATTAGAATGAAAATCAACCACCATAGCCGAGTTGGCTGATTTTTGGGATTGACCGGCAGCTCATACTACAAATCAATTAAAGCCTTGGAACTTAGTTGGCTGTGGCAGTGAGGTGTGGAATTTTCCCCGTCTTGACACTTATGCAATGTGATCTGGCTTTTTTAATTTTATTTTTGTTTTCTTTGCTGATACAACTTTTGGTTTGACAGCGCTTTCTATGGCATATCGCTCGGTTTGTGCTGCTGCTGCTCCGACGGCATACTTCCCTACCTCAGGTATTCATAAGTCAATATTTTGTGTGGTGTGACACAATTTAAACAAATAAATATGTACGTGTTTGACTGAAGATGCTGTGTGGACAACTATAATAATAAGCGGACATTTCAACACACGGCGATCAGTTAGCGCGGAAGGCTGTCTACTGGCTGAAGCCATTCATCCATCCGCATTGCCAATGGATGTGTCCCAGTACTCCACTGAACTCTACGATGATGTGTATAACGCGCTTTGTCTTCACATATTCGCCAGTGCGTATGTTGGTATATATGCATGTGTGTATATAGAGCCGGTTACCAAATCTTTGCTGGCTTTATCACTTGGAAACCGTTGAAAACGAAAGTAGTGCGTTGTAGCTCTTTTTTTTCTGTTTTGCTTCATTGCATTTTGAAGTTAAACAACTTAGCATTGACAACATTTATACATTTTTTTGATTTTTTTTTTATCAGCAAACAACAGTAATAAGAAAACAAAATAATTTACAAAATTCACCGGCAAATAACTGGTTTATGGGCCAAAACGTTATAGCAAAATAAAAAGGCTAAGCGGAAAAATGATTTTCGTAGCGTTAGGTCAGTTTTTTTTTTTTTTTTTTTGTTTTTGTTTTATGTTTACACATAAATTTCTATTGACTTGTATTTAAAGTTATTATTTTTGCTATGCGTGCACGCAATGCTCGTAACTATGATTTTGCCCTTTGCGACCAAGTTTTCGAATAGTAAAGTATGTTGGAAGTCACCAAACCAAATCTCATGCTATATATTTGACTTAAGTGGCTGTTGTTGTGATTTTTGTTTCATTTTTATTTCATATTTTTTTCTGTGTCCAGTGTTTGTACTTTCGTTCGACATCTTAAGTAATCATCGACTACTGGACAGCGCGGCATCAAATAAAGTTGTCAAGGTGCGCTTCAAACGTAAGCGTGTGATTTTAAATATAATATTTTGACAGTTTTAGGTGTTAAGCTGGCATAAATTTGTTTACAAATGAGATCGAAAATCTAAATATGTTTAATAAGCTGAATCCATTATTGAGATATCAGTGCCTATAATGGAGCAAGCAACTGAATTTTTTGATTTCATTATATTTGATTGAGATATTATAGTTATATAGGTGAATGGCGCTCGTGGCAAGCAGGAAGTATTTTCATGTGCGCATTACTGCTTTTGAAAATAAAAGAATACGAATTTTAATCGCCCATAATGGGTTAAGTAAAATTGATGCCCTTTTCCTATTAGTGATTTTTCAGTGTTTCAGAGTTATTATTATTATAATTTTTTGACAAGTTTTTACTGCAATGACCTTCGCCTGCTCTAGCAATTTTAGGAGGAAAAAGCTGATGAAAGAGTGCATAGTTTTGGAATCACGCGGTGGCATTGGGTATTTTGGTGGGTAAGTATTTACAAAAAAAACAAAAAAACAAAGACTATACTCGCACAGCAAACACTCTTTAGTAATTTATGCATTTATGTATGTAACCCATTAACGTTTACTAATAAAACTTTTTTTATAACAAAGTTTTCTCTGTCTGAGTCTACTCATCTTCGCGCTGACAAGTGATCAATTGTGCCGGCAACGCTGAGTTGGCTTACTTGCATCTTGTTTTTTTTTCCTTGTTTTTATTGTATTTTTAAATTTTTTTTCTTTTGCTGCTCTTCTTCTGCATGACTACCTTAAACGCATCTGTTCAATTTGCGCTGGCACACGCCCACTTTCACTCTTAGCTCTTTATTTCAATATTTTCTGTTAAATAACTTGACTGTTTTCATGTTGTCATTGTCAAGTTTTCCAGCGCTTCCCTGACCGTCGCCAGGTGTCGAATGAACAGCGCTTGCCTGTGTTTGACAGCCACCGATTCTGATAATAAACGCGTTGGTATGCTGTATGAATTGAAGCTATCTCTGTGGCATATTTGCATTTGATGAAAATTCATAAAATAAAAATTAAAAATTCAAAACATTTTTTTTTTGTTTTTTGCTAATTTAAATTTGGTATGTTTGGCATTTGTCACGTAGCCCAATTTGGGCGTTTGTGTATTTTAAAAATGCGCAATAACTTTGATATTGAGTTGAAGGTTTTAGGGAATTTGCGTAATTCGAAATTTTGTGTTGCTAGAAGATTTAGTGAGCATTTTTTGAGCATGAAAGAAAAATTGAAAAAACCACAATATTTGGAAAAATACTAATATTTGGAAATTTCCATATGAAAACTTTTTTCGATTGATAGGCATATGATTTTGGGAGGAAATCTAACCAAAGCAACACCAATAAGTGAATAAGAAAATTTTTTGTAAAACTTATGGAAAATTATGGTTCATTAAGATTTTTGGTGAAAACTATTGATTCATTTAGTATAGGGTCAAAGTAATTCGTTTTGAAACATGCTTATTAACATTTATCACTAATCTTAGATTTTTTAAAAGAATTTTCTTCAAATTCGAATTTTTTAATCCTTTTTCAAAAAATGCATGGCATTCCAAACTTCAGCTTTATTCTTTAGCAAATTTCCACTTACAACGTTTTATTAGCAACATTTGTTGGTATTTGTTTTTTTTAAGTTTGAAAAATAAATTATTAAGCGTATCTGAGCAAATTTTCCATCCAACTTTTACCCAACATTTGCACTTTTTATTGTAAATCACACAGGCATTTTTTTACAACATCTTGAAAGCTTAATAAGTGTTTAAGAGATCTGACATCCTGCACTTTTTAAGTAAAATCTGAAATCTCCACATCAACCTTATTTCCACTTTCTAAATACAACATATAATAGCATTTGACTCACCTCAATACTGTAGGATTTTTTGATAGCGAACATTTCGCGGTTCTTTTGTGCAGCAGCTACGGCCATCATTTTGTTAGTTTTTGTTTTGTTTTATAAATTTACGAAGAAAATTCAAAAATTTATCGCAAAATGCAATTTTTGATAACTTTATAATGTTTTTTTTTGTTATTGTTTAACAACTGTTCTCAAAAATAAGCCTTCGAAATGCACTTTCACTGCTTATTTCAAAAAACAAATTTTCTTGCCAATTTTCTGTTAATTAAACTTTGAAGTAGTTTTGCTTAACGTGTGTTTACGTCTAAGCAGCTCCAGAAATCACACAAAAAAAATTTTTTATACAAGTAAGTATGTATTTCACAGGATCAACAACTTGATATCCTTATCAGCTTGATACTTGTTTGCGTAGTATATTTAAATTGTAGAATTTCCAGCTATCGAAACTTTTCAATAATTGTGAACTTTTCGATGTACTTTGATTTAACTTTTGTATCCTTTCGAAACTTTACTCTCAGGCAGAAAAGCTAATTATATAAATTACAATAAACACAGCGTTTTAAATATTTAACAAACTACTTAACTTCTTAACCAAAGTGGCAAGTCTTAAGAGCGAATGATAGCGAATCAATGCATGCTTGGTATCCGGCGGCATCCGCTTAAATACCCTCAAAGCGTATCGTAACGAAACGACAAAAGAGCTGTCGAGCCGAAGCTGTCGTTGTTGCTCTTAGGGTGGTAACGAACGTAAGCACACAAGTATATGTGGCTCTGCATGCGCGTATTGCGTATCTGTGTGTGTGGCCGCTCGAAAATCCGCTACAAGTTTGTGATGTTTTTGTTTTCTTTTTTTTTTTTTTTTGCTTTGTCTCTGCTCTTTTACTTCCAACAACAGGTGATGAAGACGTCATC
>JAYXIM010010704.1:0-38873 GCA_037575425.1 Anastrepha fraterculus | reverse complement strand
CTATACGTACATATTTTATTTGAATGTCAGTTCCAACATCATTTCATTTCCATTGCAAATTAGGTAAATGCTCATTAACGAGTGGGTAGCCTAAAATAAGACGACGGCCGTTCTCGCAATGAAAACTGCTGTATATTTTTTTTAAAGAAGCAAAAAAAAACCAAACACAAATACACCCGTTCAATTGAATTATGAATAAAAATATTATACAATACCTGTACATACTTATAATGAATGTGAGCACGTAAAACTTGCATTAATTAAATAGTATAAATTTAATACGAAGTGCAACACCTTTCGCATGCGCCAAGTTGAGCCCAACTTCCAACTGCCAGATGTGCTACTAACTAGAACCCGTAATCCCGCCACCGCCACCGCCGTCACCAGGCTGTTATACAAGTAGCAGCCATCTGTGCAGCCAGCTGAGGAAGTAGCGATTGTATTGATAGCTGTAGTAGCTCACACCACCCTGTAGGGAAATGCGGCAGAGCCGAGCTGGTGCGCTAAGTGATGAGATAAGTTTTAGTATGCTTCGTATTATTTCTTCGATAGTTCCGAACCTGTATGAAAATATATATATATATATAATATGTGGAGCAAATCTGGCACTGTTGCAATAGTAGGTAGGGTAGCATACACAAGTTTACAACAAAAACCAAATCCAAGTACCCGACCCTACAAATTATTTGTGAAATGCTCGCTGCATCTGAAAATCTACATCTCAATTAAGTTTGTATTGTAATTATTTCAAGGGATATTTTTAGCTCGTCGTTCATCGTTGATACCTGCCTTCTTAGGTTAGGTTAAGTTTTTGTGACAGTCGGCTTAGAGTAGCCAACCCACTTATACCAAGTAAGTCCATTGTGGTACCACTGTGTAACTTGACCCTCTTATGAAGCGTAGGATAGGTTTTATCCCAACAGCGGATAGTTCCGTGAGAGAGTCAAAATGGTATTTCTTCGAATTTTCGAAGCACTCCAAAAATCTTCTTTTTTTTTGTTATCTTGTTCAGCTCCTCCTTCGATGTCGTCCTTATTTCGTCAATCGTAGTGTAGCATCGTCCTTTCATGGCCTCTTCAGTTTCGAGAACAAGAAAAAGTCACAGGGGGCCAGATCTGGGGAATACGGTGGCTGTGGCATCATTAGTGTGTTGTTTTTGGCCAAAAATCGCGCACAAACATTGATGTTTGAGCAGGGGCGTTATCGTCATGCAAGAGCCAATTTTTATTCTTCCACAAATCCGGGCGTTTCTGGCAGATTGCTTTGCGTAAATTGCGCATAACTTGCAGGTAGTATTCCTTATTGACCGTTTTACCCTGTGGCAAGAACTCATGATGCACAACGCCTCTGCAATCGAAGAAAACGGTAAGTAAAACTTTTACATTCGACCGAACTTGGCGCGCTTTTTTCGGTCTTGGTTCATGAGGCAGCTTCCATTGAGATGATTGAGCTTTGGTTTCCACGTCATAACCACAAACCCATGATTCGTCACCAATTATGACTTTCTGGAACAAATTTGGGTCATCGCGGACAGAGTCCAACATATCGTTAGCAATGTTCATACGATGCTGCTTTTGGTCGAAACTGCGGCGACCCGTTTCATGCCCAAATAATTGAAAAAAATCGAATGGCTCGACCCAATTGATATGTCTAGGTCCTCAGCAACTTCTCTAACGGTGATTCGACGATTGGCTAATAACATTTTCTTCACTTCATCAATTTTTTGCAGCACGCTTTTCGTCGTTCACATTCTGAGAACATTTTGTACCACCGATGAACGTTGCTTTGGTCCAAAGAGATTGTCCGTATAACATAGTCAACATTCGGAATGCATCCGCGCACTTAATTTCGTTTTTCATACAGGTTCTTTAATCCTTCTTTTTGAATAGGTAAAAATCGAAGACGGGTCGAAACACATGCAAGCAAAGCAGCTGCCAACAATTAACTCAACATTCAAAATGGCCCAACTCATAGGCATGAGTGAGAGACATGAGCACCAACTTATCTCTCAAAAAAATTAAAATTCGAATATACGTAACCTGCGAAAATTCAAAATTCGCGATACTTTTTGAACACACCTCGTAAAGTCTTGTCCAAAAGTATTGGGCATTCCATTTATATATGAGTTTTAAAAAGTGAAGAAATAATCTTTTATTAGTAAATTAGTACAAATAAAAGGAATTACTGGTAAAAACTTTAATATTAATGTATAGTTGGTCCACCCTTGGATTTGATAACGTCGGCAACCCTCTGAGGCATACTGCGTACAAGCTTTGCACATTCGCCTGTACTTATGGCGCTCCACTCGTGAATTAAAGCATTTTTCAGGGCTGTTAACAATGTTATTGTCTCTAAACCAACGCATCGTAGTCGCTGATTTGTGCCAAGGCGTATTTGCTTTTTGGAATTGAACTCCATCTAAATTAGTGTCGCCGAAAATGCAACGAAGCAAAGTTTTTAATACATTTATGTACTTTTGACGATCCATGAGACACTCGCAAATATAAATATATATAACTGGCGGATAAAAACTAAACCCACAATTACGAAGTTGTTACACAAAAGACAGTGACTCAATAGCAAAGAGGAGCGAGATAAAACACATGGCCTGAAAAGTCTCGATTCTAACACATAGATGACACTAGTTTTATTGCATTCTCCTCTTTTTCAGTTAGTACTAACCTTAAAAATAACCGTATTAAAATTACATGATATTCTATTCAATAGTTCGTGAGTTGGAGGATGGTTCCATGTGTAGAAGTCCACGCAAGTGGGGAAAGTTACTGATCGCCATTCACTTGGGAGTGGTCAGGACGATTCTTCTACATATGGTTCAAGCAGCTCACAACGTCCGGGATTAGCCCACGTATCCTCTGGTTAGCTTCCGAACACCCGTTCGGGAGTGAGCTAAAGTGAGAAGGCGAAGCATCCCAGCATAGCTGGTTGTGCGCTGGGTTTGGGACCCGCCACTTAAAAAGCCCCCCAATGAAAACAGCAACAAAGCCTCGGATGAGAACTTCCAACACTGATGACGACCCCTGCAAACGAAATAAGGAATACGATTTGAGGGCATGCACCTGGAATGTCCGGTCCCTTAATGGGGAAGGTGCCTCTGCCCGGCTGGTTGATGTCCTCGTGAGAGTAAAGGCTGACATCACTGCCATCCAAGAGATGCGATGGACGGGGCAAGGTAAGAAAAACATAGGACCTTGCGACGTCTACTACAGCTGCCATGTAAAGGAGCGCAAATTCGGTGTCGGATTTGTTGTGGGAGAGAGACTTCGTCGCCAAGTACTGTCGTTCACTCCGGTGGACGAGCGTCTCGCAACAATCCGCATCAAAGCGCGATTTTTTAACATCTCGCTAATTTGCGCCCACGCCCCGACGGAAGAGAAGGACGATGCGACCAAGGATTCTTTCTATGAGCGCTTGGAACGTTCCTATGAGCGCTGCCCCCGCCACGAAATAAAAATCGTGCTTGGCGACTTCAACGCCAGGGTGGGCAAGGAGAGAATTTTTGGTCCCACAGTCGGGAAATTCAGCCTACACAACGAAACATCCGGTAACGGACAGAGGCTGATCGACTTCGCCGGGGCCCGAAACATGGTAGTCTGCAGCACCAGATTCCAGCATAAGAAGATTCACCAAGCAACCTGGCTGTCTCCTGATCGACAAACGCGAAACCAGATAGATCATGTTGTGATAGATGGAAGACACGCTTCTAGTGCATTAGATGAACGTACGATGCGAGGACCCTACATCGACTCGGACCATTACCTTGTTGCAGTCAAACTACGCACACGTATCTGTGCAGCAAAAAACGTACATCTACCTACGCAAAGAATGTTCGACATCGAAAAGCTGCAATCACAACAGACAGCCAGAAGATTCGCCACTCGACTCTCACTCCTGCTCTCGGAGAGCACTGCCCAACACACCGGCATGCGCGAGCAATGGAGCAACATTTCTCGTTCCCTACGTACCGCCGCCGAAGAAGAAATCGGATTCCGGCGAGCCCGAAAAAACAATTGGTACGACGAGGAATGTCATGCTGCCGCCGAAAGAAAAGATGCCGCCTATAGAGCCACGCTGCGATCGGGCGCAACGCGAGCCATGTGGGATCGCTACAGAGAGCTGAAAAAGGAAGAGAGACGTATTATCCGACAGAAGAAACGAGAGGCCGAAATACGTGAGTGCGAGGAGCTTGCGATGCTGGCCAATAGGAACAACGCCCGAAAATTTTACCAGAAAGTTCGGCGGCTTACAGAAGGTTTTAAGACCGGGGCGTTGTCCTGTAAGAACAAATACGGCGATCTGGTGACTGACGTACAGAGCAATCTTAAATTATGGAGGGAACACTTCTCGAACCTGTTAAACGGTGACAGCTGCGCATGTCATAGAGAATGTGAAGATCCCGATACCCCAATCGTTGACGACGGAATTGTCGTTCCGTTACCCGACCATGACGAGGTGAGAATAGCAATATCACGGTTAAAGAACAACAAAAAAGCGGGCGCCGACGGACTGCCGGCTGAGCTATTCAAACATGGCGGCGAGGAGCTGGTAAGGTGCACGCATCAGCTCCTATGCAGAATATGGTCGGATGAAAGCATGCCTGCCGATTGGAATTTAAGTGTGCTCTGTCCAATCCACAAGAAGGGCGATCCTGCAATTTGTGCCAATTACCGCGGGATTAGTCTTCTAAATATCGCCTATAAGGTTCTAGCGAGCGTATTGTGTGAAAGGCTGAAGCCCACCGTCAACCAACTGATTGGACCTTATCAGTGTGGCTTCAGACCTGGAAAGTCTACCATCGACCAAATATTCACAATACGCCAAATCTTGGAAAAGACCCATGAAAGGAGAATCGACACACACCATCTTTTTGTCGACTTCAAAGCTGCATTCGACAGTACGGAAAGGAGTTACCTGTATGCCGCTATGTCTGAATTTGGTATCCCCGCAAAACTAATACGGCTATGTAAGATGACGTTGCTCAACATCAGCAGCGCCGTCAGAATTGGGAAGGACCTCTCCGAGCCGTTTGATACCAAACGAGGTTTCAGACAGGGTGACTCACTGTCGTGTGACTTCTTTAACCTGATGTTGGAGAGCATCGTACGAGCCGCAGAACTTAATCGCTCAGGCACAATTTTTTATAAGAGCGTACAATTGCTGGCGTATGCCGATGATATTGACATCATCGGCCTTAACAACCGCGCTGTTAGTTCTGCCTTCTCCAAACTGGATAAAGAGGCAAAGCGAATGGGTTTGGTGGTGAACGAGGACAAAACGAAGTACCTCCTGTCTTCAAACAAACAGTCGGCGCACTCGCGTATCGGCACCCACGTCACTGTTGACAGTTATAATTTTGAGGTTGTAAAAGACTTCGTGTATTTAGGAACCAGCATTAACACCGATAATAATGTCAGCCTTGAAATCCAACGTAGAATCTCTCTTGCCAACAAGTGCTACTTTGGACTAAGTAGGCAATTGAGCAGTAAAGTCCTCTCTCGGCGAACAAAACTAACACTCTACAAGACTCTCATCATGCCCGTCCTAACGTATGGCGCAGAAGCTTGGACGATGACAACATCCGATGAAGCGACGCTTGGAGTGTTCGAGAGAAAGATTCTGCGTAAGATTCTTGGACCTTTGCACGTTGGCAACGGCGAATATCGTAGACGATGGAACGATGAGCTGTATGAGCTTTACGACGACATAGACATAGCGCAGCGAATAAAGATCCAGCGGCTTCGTTGGCTGGGTCATGTCGTCCGAATGGATACAAACGCTCCGGCTTTGAAAGTATTCGATGCGGTACCAGCTGGTGGTAGCAGAGGAAGAGGAAGGCCTCCTCTGCGTTGGAAAGATCAGGTGGAGAAGGACTTGGCTTCACTTGGTGTGTCCAATTGGCGCCGGTTAGCACGAGAAAGAAACGACTGGCGCGCTTTGTTAATCTCGGCCAAAATCGCGTAAGCGGTTATCGCGCCAATTAAGAAGAAGTTCGTGAGTTATTCTGCTAGGAGTGACGCAACTTTTGTTATTTTCTAAACAATGGATCAAAAAAAATTTCGTATTTTAATTTTATACTGCGTCTTGATGGGGAAAAAATACCTTTCAAGCGAGGCAATGACTTGAAAAGTGTTATGGCGAATCAGAAACGTGGTCGTGGAAACACAGATGATGCACAACGCAGTGGATGTCGAAATAAGGCGCTAGCAACAGGAAACATCAAACAATCCACAAAATCGTTATGAATAATAGAAAAGTGAAGTTGCGTGAGTTAGCTGACTTCGTAAAGATATCAAAAGAATTTGTTGGCTTTATATTGCATGAGCATTTGACTACGAGAAAACTCTGTTTAAAGTGGGTACCGCGTTTGCTCACTTTCAAAACAACGCACCGTGTCACAAGTCAATCAAAACAATAGCAAAAATACATGAATTGAACTTCGAAATGCTCTCACATCCACGATTTTCAACAGATTTGGCTCCCAGCGACTACTGGTTGTTCGCGGACCCGAAAAAATGTCCTCTTGTAAGAAATTTCGCTCAAATGAAGAGGTTATCTCTGAAACTAAAGCCAATTTTGAGGCAAACCATAAATCGTTCTACAAAAGTGGTGTTTAAATGTTAGAGCAGCGCTGGAATGATTGCGTTGTTCTTGATGGAAATTTCATTGATAAATAAAATTGAGTTTGAACAACAAAAAACGTATTTTCTTTGTTAGTCACGAGACTTTTTCACCCGTGTGTATGAAGAAATCATCAGAATCAGCCAGCGATACAGCAGTCGGCATACTTCAAATACCCGAGCAGTTAACCTTTTTTATAACAACTGCACTTCAAGGAGATTAAACAAATTGTATGCCTAACGAATTAACGCAAAAATTTAAAATGCAACGACGTATAAAAATATTTATGTCTCGTAATATGTAATGAACTCCGCTGTGTACGCAAAGCTAAAGTTTTGTAATTATAAATATTTTTTTTTGTCGGGACAGACTAGCAAGTACAGTACTCAGATACAAGCACTAGGATTCCATTTTGAATTTTCTTTAAATCTACTCGACCTCTGAAGAAATCTGAAGCGATCCTGGGGTGCCAAGGAGCTAAGGTGGTCGCTTCTTAACACATCAGTGCCAAAGACCTCAAGCCTGATTCGAGCGAAAGTCGGGCAGACGCACGAAAAGTGGTCCGCCGTCTCATCTTCTTCTCCACATGTTTGTCAGAATGCACTGCCTGAGATGCACACCTTTTTCATGTGCCTTGTCCATAGAAATTGGCCCGTCATCAGTCCAACCAGCCACCTACAGTCCCCTCTACTTAGTGACAGGAGGAACTGCGATAGTCGGTCGGACATGGCAAGTAACCTCAGTTTTGTTCATAGTAAAATAATATTAAATCTAATTTGTTTTTATTTTTTTTGTCTTTTTTTACTGATTTGTAGAAAATTAAACCGGAGCACATTGCCATCGCGACTGCTTTGCGAAAGAAACTTTGACATTTTGTTTTTCACGTAATGAAAGATTTTCCAGTAATAAAAAACAAACTGTTTTTCCCCAAAGTGATTCACAACTCGGGCTAAACATTTTCGCGACTAGTTCAGGTTTTCCTTGCAGGGCATGATTTTTTCATACACACCTGCATGTAGCATATCTTTATATGCTTAGTAAGTAGAAGTAAATGCATTCTAGATGATTTTTTCCGTTTTAAATTTTTACCTTTCAAGAGCAGCAGCAAATGCAAATACATACATAAATATTAGAGATCGTAATATATAATTGCAAATAAATTCCTTTTTAAGTCTTTGACCGAGGTTATCTTCTAAGTTATGGTGTCTAAGTTAATGTTGTCCCACCAAATGGACGGCCAGGAGACAATGAAGCATTTTCATTTCAGCAGAAATGCACTCGGTGGTCTCGCCTTGCCTTCCGAATGGTGGCTAATAATACACAAAATGTTTCTCTCATCTGATGATTCATGTCTACAGTGGGCGTCGAACCTGGAATGAATCGAATTCGAACACCCATAAACCCACTCAACTACGACGGCCGCCAAGAAATAATAAAGAAATATAATTTAAAAAAATTACAATTACAGCAACAATTACAAGATTAGAAGCAAACAGATATACGAGTATATGAATAACAATAAAAAATTAACAATTGCAACAACAGCCACAGCTTTGTCTGCCACAGCACGCTTTTGCATAAGAATTTCGTGATTTAATACCGTTTGCTCGTGCTAATATAAATATCACGGGTTTATCGTTTCGAATGTTTTCTGCTTATATGTAATCTGTTATGCCCACGCCTTCTAGCGTACACAAGGGTATTATAAATTTATTCACATAACGGTTGTATGTAGCAGCTTAAAGAAATCGGCAAAGATATATGTAGATGGACACATACATAAGCACATAAACTAAAATGCTCAGAATGATTAGAGCAGTTCATTTAGCTATTTCCGTCCGCCTGTACGAGCGCACGATAACTCGACCAAAAATTAATATTATATATTTAAATGAAACGTGCACATACCATCTAACTCTTTGCTCAAGGTACCTACTATAGTTCGGTAATGAATATGAGCGAATTTAGTGAATAACACACTCAACTACCGAGGATCGGAAAAGTCCGTGCAGAAATATTTTATTTATTTATTGAAAAGAGTAATAATTATAAATAATTATTCCACTTAAAGGTAAGAAAAAAAGGAAACAAGCACTGTCTGCTAAGGCCTTCGGCTTACTACTTAATTGTTTGGGGTATACCTTTTTCATTTTGGGCATAGTCTCCTTTCATGCTTAATATTTCGCCCTACCCTGTTTTAGTTTGTTGAGCCCTTCCGAATAATATATAGAATTTGTTCAAGTCTGAAAAATAGTAATTACTACCTCGTTTGAATAACATCTTTTTCCCGCCAGCCACTATCTGATAAATGGTGACGTAATAAAACTCCCTCGAATTCAGCACACCTGTTGCGCACCATCTCATTTAGGTTAGATTAGATATGTCTAGCTGATCTGGTTGATCTGCATAGATCACACACAAGGGTCTGTAGTGTTACCAGTGTTGCTGGAGTCGTGTTAAACATAGTTCGTGATGCATGAATTTGCGAGTTTTAATAAACTGTTTGCACTTTTGTCGGTAATATCCTTCGGAGATGAAAAGTAAACCGATCCCAGGCAGTTGTAACGAGTATTGCTTAGAGCAGGACATTGGCAAAGGTGGTGTTCAACGTACCCCTTTCTTCTTCGCATTAGTTACACGCATCGTTCTGGATCAATCCTATTTTCGCTGTGCGATATAGAGTGAGACAATGTCCCGTCATTACTCCAACCAATATTTTACATTCCTTCCTTGTGAGTGAAGGAAAATAAAGTTGTATGTATTCGTGCTGCAAGTTCGTAGCATTATTTTGGCAATGCTGTGGGAGATCGATGCTTTCCATATGGACTTGGTTTCCAGAATTAGTTGCTCGTCTAGTTCAGTCTTCAAAAGTGAGAGTGAGGGATATACCTATGACCAGAAAGTACCGAGAATGTTTAAATAAAACAAAACAGAGTTCAATTTCAGGCAAATTTATTTTATCTCCTTCAAAATATGAACCTCCATGCGCCCCTGGTAGGCCGACGAAGGAATAGCCTTCAGCTCCTTCGTCGCATTCTCTTTGATTTGTTCTATCGACTGAAATCTCCTTCCACGAAGTGGTAACTTCAACTTGGGAAATAAAAAGAAGTCGCAAGGAGACATATCAGGTGAATACGCTGCTTGCACGATGGTATTTCCGGCCGTTTACGACGTACAGCATTTCTCTAACGCTTCAAAATGGATAACGGATATGTTCGACGTACTCATCTAGCTGGTGCCTGCCTTAGCAAGCTCGTCGACTCTCTCATTTCCTTCTATTCCCTTGTGTCCTGGTACGCAGTAAAGTATGACTTGCCTTTTCCCGGAACTTGTACATTTTGGATCTACAGTGTTGCATGCATTCCAAGCTAGTCATTGCAGCCATTATTACATTAATAGCAGCTTGACTATCGATGAAGATGCTTGTGCGAGCTGTTGGGTTACAGCATAGATCTCAGCTTGAAATATGTTACAGTGATTAGGAGCCCTGAAAACATTTTGGAGATCAAACTGACGAATCTTTATTTAGATCCGACATAAATATCATTGCGATCGGCTATAAGCCACGCCACTTCTTAATTGCTAAGAAGTCCGTCTGATGTTGCATGCTACAATTCTCATTGCCTATAGTACAGGATTGTTTGATATTAACAGCCATTCTAAATTTCGGACCGCATTTAGCACTTCCTTACTTGTTTTAAATCTTTCTTTTCATTTTTTACTGTTCATTGTTAATGACATAAATAATTTTGTATTTTTTATTATTTTTTATTTTATAACAATTGGAACAAAAAATATGAGTAAGCGCCTGTATTAGAAAAAAAAAATTTGTATTATGTTATTTGCTTTTTTTAATGTTTTTTTTTCTTTTCTTTTTTGTAATGAATAGAATCTATTTTATCTGCTAAGTGTATTTATATGTGTATATATTTCCATAGTGATATTGCATTGGTGCACAATGGACCGCTTGTGGTACCGCTACTTTGCTCTCAGCGAATTTCACTGAATCGCTGTGTGTTTGACGTCACATTTGTGCAATTTAATGGTGTGTTGTTCGTGTAATTTCTTCTTCTTGCATTCTTGTTCGCATGTTCACATTTCTCTCGCGCAACTGCACCGGTGTCTTGTTGCGCCTCTCTCAAGGCCTCAAGCTTGTATTCTACTATATCATCCTTGGTAGCAAGACTTTTTGAAAACAGCACTCAAACTACATATTATCTATTGCACTTTACCATATTCCTTTTTATCTGTTCAAAATTTAGCCCATTCAGAAATAAATCTGCGAAAATTGTTGTGAATTAGAGAGCTAGATATTCATCTCTCAATGCTTCTGTTCCTATCTTTCATCGTCGTACCTCAGTGAAACCGGCTTTCCAACATCTCTTGCTCTCAATGCACCCATGGCAAACAGCTATAGATTTCCTCTCAATTAGGTATATTCAAACCATGACCTCACATCTCTACCTCCTATATATACATAGGTATGTATATAATTGGCGCGTACACCCTTTTTGGCTGTTTGGGCGAGCTCCTCCTCCTATTTCTAGCGTGCGTCTTGATGTTGTTCCAGAAAAGGACGGACTTACAGTTTCAAGCCGATTCCAAACGGGGCAGAAATACACTCGGAGGTTTACCATTGTCTGCCGAGGGGCGACCGCTATTAGAAAAACCCACTTCCTACAGATTATGCTAAAAAACCTCTATTAAAACAGATATATCAGGTGGAGACCACTAATAATTCACTGTTAAGACATACACTGCATTAAAAAATTGTAAACACAGCACTGACTTTCGGAAGAAAGTGATAATACCTTTAGGATTAAACGATTTTTGGTGAACATTTTTACTCTCTTCAATCTTTTATTTTATAGTGAAAGCAATAACAAAAAATGTAACGAATAAATTAAGGATATTCATAGCAGAAATAACAAAAAAGAAATTATCTTCAAAATTTGACATAAAAATATTGTACATACAGTAGAGGAAGTTTAAAGTTTACTTAAAATGTATTGGTTTCAATAAGGCGTATGGTATCCATTTGTTTCAATTACACCCTTCAGTCGACTTTTCATGGAACATACCAGCTTCTTGGTTTCATCAGGCGAAATATGTTCCACTCCTCTTCGATAATTCGCTTCAATTGCTCTTTGTTTTTTGTTGTGTGCTTTCTAATTTTTTTTCCAAAATATCCCACAAATACTCAATCGGATTTAAGTCTGGAGACTGGGGCGGGTGTGAGAGCACAGATTTACAATTGTAAAGCAAGTAAGTTCTTATAACTTCCGAATTATGCTTCGCGTCATTGTCTTGCACCACCCTGAAATCCGAGCCGAAACCACGTTTTTCAGCGCTCTGCTTTAAATTGTCCTTTAGAATAGATAAATATTTAAATTTATCCATAGTGCTTTCTATAAATGCAAGATTTCCAACACCGCTAGCCGCCATTGTGACCCAAACTAGCACTGAGAGCAATATTCGCTTTCCTCCATACAAATATTCCTCCATCTGACCCAAACATGTTGTATTTACTCTCGTCCATAAATATAACATCGTTCCAAAAGTCAGCTGGCTTATCAACATAGGCTTTCGCGTACTCCAATAGCTTTTTTGCATTCTTCGTTGATATAAATGACTTTCTACGTGAGACGCACCCCTTGTGACCTTTAGATTTCAGGAAGTTTCTTATAGTTTGTGGGTACACAACTGGTCCCCCAGTTTCCTCAAGGTTCGCTGCAATCTTAGGTGCTCCAATTTTCGGGACAGCTTTAACCATTCGTTCTATTGCTCCGTATACTGATTAAAATTTTGTTTTCGTCATCTCCCTTTTGCCATGATAAATGTTCCATTCTTTTCAAACGTTTTTACGACGGATTGAATGGTAGCACGTGGTCTGTCAACAGTTGCTGATATCTCACCATATCTCTATCCTTCTAGCTTTAATTTTACAATTAATTTTTTAATATCAACTCTCCATGTCGAAGTGTTTACTATCAAAAGTATAAAAACGCACTCAACTAAACGAGTATGGTTTCTAGGAGCTGTACATATGTCACAAAAATATTTAACGCTATTTAAAACAGCAAGCATTGAGTGATTTTCGCGATATATATTTGCTATATGCACAATTATTTGAGCTAAGTTTAACGGAATGTGGGGGTTTACTCAAATGAAAAGGAAATGGTTAGAAATTGTCAAAGAATTGTTAAAGCTATTTCATCCTTATAAAGTTACAATTAATCGAGAGTAAAAATTTTCACCAAAAATCGTTTAGTCCTAAAGATAGTATCACTTTCTTCCGAATGTCAGTGCTGTATTTACAATTTTTTGATGCAGTGTATCTGTCATACTGCCAGCTGTCATTTCGAGGTTAGACAACCCAATTTTCATTTTACTTCGTCATTTGCATGCGCAATTTGCTTGATGCCATTTTGATGGAAAGATGAAATGTTAAGGAAGTAAGGTGTCCACGCAACAAAATCAAAATACAAAATTGGCAGATGCTAAAATACATTTAGTAGAAGATGTAGCTGTGGGGTGAAAAATTACCAGTAAGAAATGTCGCGAGCTACCTATTTTCAATAAGAGCAGTCACCTAATCAGACCTTCAGAGATTTTAGCCACCCACGCCCATTGATGCTATCGAGTATTCATCAAATTGAATGGCCAAAGGAAGTTGGGTTAAATAACTATAACACTAAGATTTATTACAAGTTTTATTATTAATTATAAAAAAATTTATGAAAACATAGTTCATGGCAAGTATTATATTATTATTAATTATAAAAAAATTTATAAAAATATAGTTTATACTCCTCTAAAAAAAAGTAGCTATACAAATTCAAGTTTCAAATTTTGTGCAAAATAAAACAAATTCAACAAACTTTCATGAAAATGTCACAGCTTTTAACTCGAATTTTCAGAACTTCAAATCAAGTACGTAATTTCATAACCCATTGAATTTTGGTACAAAAAAGTTTAAGTTTTAAGTGACCCAAAAAGCGCAATGATCTTTGAAAATTATTATTTTCACCTTATGATATGATTTTTATATACATATACAAATTGTCAACAGCTATAAATAAATGGTATGCATATATACAAGGTGAAGCCCAAAATAAACAAGACTGAACTAACGACAGGAGCTTTGTTCTGATAACTTCGAGTTCATTTCTGCGAAAGAGTTCGCTTTGACCTCGATACACTGTTTTCCGCGATCTAAAAGTTTTTCGAAAGAATATTTCAGATTATTGACCAGGATGTCGGTACTACGAGTAGCCTTTTGGATGACCTCTATGGACGCAAAACGTTTTCCTTCCATGGCCAAATGCATTTTTCTGAATAGGTAGAAGTCACAGGGAGCCATATCAGGCGAATACGGTGAGTGATTGATGGTTAAAATGCGATTTCTACTCAAAAAATCAATCACAAGAGTGGATCGATGAGATGGTGCGTTATCATGCAAACAGCGCCAGCTTCTCCTTCGTGGTATTGCGGGAAAATCGCTTTTTTTTTGGTATTTTATTTCAATTAATAAAACTTATAACAGTCTAGCCTGGTTTTAAAAGCTCAAACAGTGGTTGTTTTATCTTTTTCCTGAAGTTATTTGGACTACTCATATATAAATTCCGGTTTCATAGGTATAAACCTGCCATTGCATTATGTGAACCAAAAAGAAGAACAGACGATCAAATGCTAACTAAATATTGTATTAATACCATAAAGCAATTGCTTAAAATCTTTTTTATTGATCAAATCTCTCAATCCGCGAAATTGGAAATAAAAAATATTCAATTCAATGCGTAAGAATGCTAAAAAGTAAAATAGTTTGCAAATAACTGTTTCTCTTTTTTTTTTGCATTCACATACAAATACACACACATGCATATACTCGTACACACAGATCTGCATGCGCGTATATTTCTGCTTCTTGCAAAAAAAAACGTGTTTACCAGAAATTTACATAAGCAATTTAATGCAGACAGGTTCAAATTTAATTCAGAACTTCCGTTTCAACTGACTCACGCCCTCTCTAAAAGCCGCTCTCAATCGACTGTTTAAATAAATTGCAGTTAGGTAAGTTAAAGTGTAACGCACTCAAGTGACAATTTCGAACACGTTTCGAAAAATATTTTCATAAATCTTGTGCAAATATTCATGTGTGTGTGTGTGTGTGTGCCTGTGTTACTGATAACGAGCTCATCGTCCATGTCATTTGTCAGTACATTTAAAAAAAATCAAATCGAATTATGGCAGCACAATTTAATTTATATCAAACTGAAGTTAATTCAGAAACCCCAAGGCATCTGTGCTACGCGTACATTGAACTTTTCTTAGCATTCACTTCGGTCTAGTTTTTTATTTATATGTTTTGCTTTACTTTTGATTAGCAATTCTAATATATTCATATGTAGCATAGGTAAATCCGCAATATGACAGCTTGTCAAAACCCTTTTACCTAAAATTCAAATTCTTTTTTTTGCGACGTTCTCATTATGTACGTATTTATATTTGCGAACACGAGGGTCGCTATTCATGGAAATATGTTGCCGGCCTAATGAAAAACAATGTGTAACATAAAAATAAAACCACATATAAAATACACATAGACCTATGATTCGTCACATATCTAACGCTATCTTATTGATAAAAAGCTTTTTTATTAACTGTTCCCTCAAAAAATTGCTTTGAAGAAATCAACCTGACCGCCTTTTTGAATCTTTATCAAATTAAAGGGACCAAGTGGGACAATTTTTTTTTTTTGTTACTAACATGCAATACTAACGGGTGATTTTTTAGCTATTATCTTTTTAAACAGTTTGTTTAAACAGCTGACGCACGTTTCGTGTTTTATTTCACTGTCAAACATCTTCAGTTTGGTTTATAATTTAACCATGAATCGTCTTACAAACGAACAACGCTTCCAAATCATTGAATTTTATTATAAAGTTCTGTTAAGAAAGTTTATCACGCGCTTCTTCCATTTTAAGGTCAGTTTAATCGACCCACTGAAGCGGCTATTCGAGCCATTGTGACTAAATTTAGAACCAAATTTACATTATTGTACATCAAACCACCAACACACTTACGTAGAGTGCGAACTGAAGAAAATATCGCAGCTGTATCGACCAGTGCTAATGATGACCGTCAATTATCGATTCGTCGCCGTTCGCAGCAATTGGGCCTCTGTTACTCAACAATGTGGAAAATTTTGCGAACAAATTTAGGTGTGAAGCCTTTCAAAATACAGCTGGTGCAAGAATTGAAGCCGAACGACCTATTGGCCTTTGGAGATGATCCAGCATGCTTGACTGAGCTTTGTGTGTGTTAGTGCAGTCGGGTGTTGTCGTGTCACACATACTTGTTGTCGGCTTTTGAATGATGAAAATCAAAAATTTTAGATATTAGCGTCAAGCACCCGACACGCACACATATAAAGTTCTTGTCAACAATGCTTGACCGTGTCCAAAGGCCATATCGCAATGCAGAGTTTTTGGTGAATGGGCTCTTGGAAAGTTGGCCGAAGATCCACTTTTTTATCGAAAAATTCTGTTTTCAGCGACGAAGCTCATTTTTGGATCAATGGGTATGTAAATAAGCAGAATTGTCGATTTTGGAGTGAAGAATTGGCCAGAAGAATTGCAAGAGCTACCAATGTATCCAGAAAAGGTCCCAGTTTGGTGCGGTTTATAGGCTGGAGGTATCATTGGACCGTACTTCTTCAAAGATGCGGCGAATCGTAACGTAACTGTGAATGGTGAGCGCTACCGTGAAATGATATCCAACTTTCCTTTGCCCAAAATGCAAGAACTTGACTTTCATGACATGTGGTTTTAGCAAGACGGTGCCACATGCCACACAGCTCGCGTAACAATGGACTTGTTGAGAGGCGAGTTTGGTGAACATTTTATTTCACGTTCGGGACCTGTCAATTGGCCCCCCAGATCGTGCGATATAACGCCTTTAGATTATTTTTTGTGGGGCTATGTTAAAGCTCATGTCTATTCAGACAAGTCTGCTTCAATTAACGCATTGGAAGACAACATGAAAGTATTTATGTATGAGATACCGGCCGAAACATTGGAAAGAATATGCCAAAATTGGATTAAGCGGATGGACCATTTGAAGCGCAGTCGCGGTCAACATTTGCATGAAATAATCTTCAAACAATAAATTATACTCGTATGCACGGTACTATCGATTTAAATAAAAATTCCATGCATTTTTTCTGAATTTGACATGTGTTTTTTTGAAAAACTTTCCTATAGCTCTTAAAAAATCACCCTTTAGTAAATGCATTATGGGTTGGTAAAAGTACTAAATATTATTGATAATCCAGATCAGAACTAGTAGTAAATAATGGTTCAAGGCATTCATAAGAGGTCTTATAATTTATAGTAACGAATGTCAAACGTTCCAGTAGAACAGTTCCCAATATAAATAGTGACCCTCGCATCAAATGCCTCCAATCATTATATTATTGACGTCTGCGTTTATTCTTTGTTAGTCCCTATAAATCACATATTTTCGAAATGGTTTTGTTTACTCTAACGACACACATTTGTTTGTCAATACTAATTTTATGTTATTTTTTATTTTTATTTTTAGAATTGTCTGCAAAATAGGCTAACCGCATGCGGGTTTCTTTAAATATTTATACAAACACTAAATTCAATTGTTTTATGATGTGTTTCTCTTTTTTTCCTCATAGCTTTTATATCGCTTCAGCTGTGATAGATTAACCTTGATGCTACCGGTTCTTGAACTCTTTGAACAATTATACAGCCACTTCCAGCTTGGATAAAGGAAATAAAAGTAGCCAACATGCGCATATGTATATGTATGTGCATATGTATATATATGAATGCGCGTGACTACAGCATACAAAATATAATAACATCCAGTTTATATAAACTTCGAAGTAGGTATAATTTCCATTTTTTGTGTTTTTTAGTGCAATTCACCTTCAACTTGACCCTTCTGCATTAAGCTAACGCCCTCATCAGCTCTCTTCTCCTCTTAAGAAATATGAATGCATTCATGGTAGGTCCAAGTAAAAGCGTAGAGTAGAAAATAGGTGAATGTATTTACTTGCCAATTTTTCAAACTCTCAAAGTGCAATGCTTGCATCAGCTAGAAAATCCAAGTTTTATAAGTTAAGTTCATGAACGTACACAAATTAAAAGCAATTTTAAGAATTGACAGTGGTAATTTTCTCTTATTTCCTATTATATTTTAGTAGCTAAATCGGCTGGTGTGCAATTTTCGGTCTAATTAAAAATTTACCTCATTTGTATAGTAGTAAAATAATTTAAGTTCAAGTGCTCGTGGCAGCATATGTACATATCCACATTTGTATGTATGTACATAAATTATTTTACGATGCTGGTGTACGTGACTATAGTTCTACAAAACAATAATTCTTACCTAACATTATGACATACTGACTCATTTTTATTTAAGATCATTTTGTAATAAAAAATAATAGTATTGACCTTAAGTAATGTCTGATTCTGGTATAATTAAAATTATCGTGCAAGTTTACATTTTTAAGATTTTTTAAATTTATTCCAAATCGATCATAAAAGGGAATGTACCCCCGGGAACATGCAAACGCCATAACTGGCAGTATACGAGTGAGTAAAACATTTGAAGGTCATTCACATGCATATGTAAGAGTTCTTGAATTCCAGATCGAAGATACCCAAATTGAAAAAAAGATGCATTTATTCATTGACAAACTTAATAAATATAAAAAAAGGTTTTTCAAACAGAGGTGTTATTTTGATATTCAAAGAAAATTGTATTTTTTAATATAATTGATCGGATGTTTATTTCATTATAAAGAGGAAAGTATGCCGTTAATAGTGGTAAATAACATCAGGCAAATGACCACCACGACCACGCTTACAGGACAATATCCTTTGCATGAAATTTTCCATAACCGAATTGCAAAGTGGCTGCCCTATGTCCTCGATAGTCTCACGAATTCCATATTTGAGGTTTTTAATCGACCCTGAGCTGTTGGCGTAGACCTTCTCTTTCACGTGGCCCCAGAGAAAAAAGTCAAAAGGTGTTAAATCACAAGATCTCGGTGGCCAATTGTGATCATTTCTTCGAGAGATAGCACGGTCCGGAAACTTTTCTCGCAAAAGATCAATGGTTTCGTTGTTTGTGTAGCACGTAGCGCCGTCTTGTTGAAAATAAACGTTTTCCAGATCAATACCATCCAACTCCGGCCATGAAAATCGTTAATCATCTCTCGATATCGCAATCCTATACCAAAATACCAAAAACTTGTTATTGGAACACCCTTTATAATAACTTAAAGTAGTAAAAGCGATTTGTGGTTTTCCTTTTTTTAAAGTGATTGCTCTCCTAAAACTGTAACTGATGTCCTTTCGTGATGGTATAGCACCTTGAATGTTGTACGGTGCCAGCAGCATTGTGATGGATCTTCTTCTAACGCGTATTTCAAAATACACCTTTATATTTTGTTTTAAAATAAAACTTTTAAAAATTTAGATTCTTCTAGAATTCACTATTTTATATGAGAAATACGGCTCCTAACAATTAAATGTCCAAAATTGGATCATTTAAATGTCGAGAATGAGCACGTCTACAGGCTACGTAACAGACTTTACTTTTCGAAAAACCGTAGTCTGGTCTACCAGTCCTTTTTTATCCTCGACAGATTCAGTTTCTTGAAAATTCTTCCCCAACCTTTGAATTGTAGACTCATTCGGACAATTATTTCCTCGAAAAAAATCACAAATTTTGCGTTATGTTGTTCTTAAAGATAGATGATCTTCAAAATTAGTTTCAATAATTTAAACGCGTTGTTCTGTGGTGTAAAATTGTACATCTGTCTACCTGATAAATGTCAAAGATGACATAAAAAAGTTGCCGTCCATGAATTATTAAATACTAATATATAGGCGTCACCTTTGAAAGACCCTAAGGTGGTTTGAATTGAAACGGAAAAACTGCACAAGTTGCATTTCTCTACAGCAAAATGGTTGCAGGCAGACAAACTCAATGCACTTGGCATACAAACTCTTCGGAATTTAATCATAAAAAACCATTTTCAGTTCGGAGTCGGCTTAAAACTGTAAGTCCCCCCATTTGTAGAACAGCATCAAGACACACTCTAAAAATGGGGGGAGGAGTATGCGCCAATTACTCATTTATTTATTTTGTTCACCAGGTACGCTGACAAGGGTGAATATTGAAGCGATTTACAATGTTAATGTCAATACTCATTTCGCCCGACTTATCAGAATCCGTTGTCTTCAAAGTCAGTGTTATAGGACTTAAAAATTTTTTTTTCCAATAAAGTCTGAAAGTATCTTCCTATCTTTGATGGATGTCATGCATGTTTCTACGTCATACCTACTTGTAGAAAAGGTCGAAGTAGTGACATGAGTTTATTGGCACCGCAAAACGGTGAAGTGTGATAAGGCATCAATCTAATCATTCTTATTTTTATTTGTTCTTT
Organism: Anastrepha fraterculus; assembly: GCA_037575425.1. Taxonomy (NCBI): domain Eukaryota; kingdom Metazoa; phylum Arthropoda; class Insecta; order Diptera; family Tephritidae; genus Anastrepha; species Anastrepha fraterculus. The sequence continues at coordinate 18,742 of JAYXIM010010704.1, read as the reverse complement.
CGCAAACAAGTGCTATTTTGAACCATATAAGTAGACAATTTAGTTGTAGAAGAAAACTCGAAGAACAAAACACACACTTTATTAGTATCTCCTCACATCCGCCCTATTGTTTGATGCAGAAGATGTAACATCTAATGGAAGTGCAGCTAGAGTGTTCGAGAGAAAGTTTCAACATAAAATTTATGGATCTTTGCACGATAGCGGTGGCGAGTATCGCAGACAATGGATCAGTGAGCTGTATGGGCTTGACGAGGGCATGAACATAGTGTAGCTTTCTAGGTCTGAAAGCACTCCAAAGTGGATTCAAGCTGAAATAAATATATATTTTTTTTTTATTTCTTCGTACACTAAATAATATTTTTATACATTCATGCATCATCACAAGTCCTTGGAGATCCATATAAAATCAATCGGGCAAGAGAAATTAGTTTTATTAATAGATAATCTTGCGCCTGTTTGAATTCTACAGTTCAAAGGGCACCAGTTCAAAAAACATAGTCTTAAGAAAAAGGCCTTTAAAGTTGTGCTACTTGCTCTCGAATGCTCTGCAGCGCCCGAGCGCGCTTTGTTAATTGTTGAATAACTCGAAAAGTGTTTGTCGAATTCACTTTAAGTTTTCACACAATATTTTCAAGATATTATACTTTATACTTATTAGATACTTTATGAAATCGTAAAATTATTATTCATTTATTTATTGGTTTAAATATAAAGTCTATGAGCAACTAATTCTTACAGAGTCCTAACATAAATTAAATAAGTTTATATACAAGATTTCAGAAGGTTAATGAAAACAACATAAGGCAAAGAAAAATCAAGCTTGAATTTATTTAGAGCGCGAGCAAATTGTTTTGTTATTACTTTCATAAAAAGAGTAGGCATTTCGCAATTCTCTCCTTGGAACATTAAAGTTTATTTTTTCCAGTTTATAATTCCATATACAAAAGTTAAGGAGAGAACAGATCTTCTACTTTCTAGAGGTTTGGGATTTAAAAAATATAATCGAGTATTATATGATGGAAGAGGTGCGGCAAATCGTAAAGACCGTAAAGCATGCTTAAGAAACACCTATTGAATTTTCTCAGTCCTATTGATTGAGGTTTGGTGATATGGTCACCAAATATAATAATAGTGGCATACGCAAGGTGGGAACGTATAAAGCACCTTTAATGTGCGTGGGTCAGAGAACTCCGAGCTATTTTGCGGAATGAAACCAAGCATCGCATAAGATTTTGAAATGATAAAGTTCATGAATGTAAATTTCGTATCAAAAATAACTCCGAGGTCTTTTATTTGATCAACAGTCTGCAGGACATGGGTAGCAGTTAGTACGGCTTAATACTAGAACTACCTCCTCACCATTTTTTTTTTTTTTTAAATCCTAGTCTAGTATAGCAAAAGCCAAGTGTATAAAATGTCAACGAAAATCACTAAATTGAAATTATTATCGTCTTGAAATGAGGGTAGTAACTTAAACTGTATTGAAAAAAATATTCGCACACTTTTTCCTATTTTTTCCTAGCTTCACTTGTATGCATATCACTCCACCTAGTAGGCGGCACATTAAGGTAGAAACACCTTTTCAGCGGTAAAATAATAAAAATATTCAATATTCCAAGTTTGCATACAACGAGAAAATGGAAGAAGTGAATTCCTTCATCTTCTTCTTCTTAACTGGCTCTATGACCGCCAAGCGCAATAATGAATTCTACTATTATTTTATGGTAATTTGCTACGCCAGCTGGCAGCATATCCAATGAGGCTAAGAGCTTCTCTTTCTCTACCACCAGCACCACAACCAGTTGCTGCTTCATTTTAATGCTAGCCTGATCCACCTAAAACACAGTACAAAGTCACTTTACATTTATTAAAATCCAGCAGGATATCGCCGCTTTTAAGTATTCTACACCTGGAATATAAAATGATCTTCTCTACTATCTCTGTATGCCAACCAGATGCCTAAACTAAATTAATATATCAAGATTAGAAAGTTAGTTAGAAATTTAATAACTAATTTCTTGAAGCGTCACACACACGCAAAACTATTGTCTACGTGACTTGTTGATTTAAAAGCTTTCAAATATTATTTCTTAAAATAGAATTTTTTCTTATTGCTCTGACAACTTATCCGGTATGCAAAACTTCTGAATTCGCTGACATCAAAACGAATATCTATGTACTACTTAGGTAGACAAACAAATTATTTAACAATGCGTAAAATGACTTAATTATGATATGATTTATTGCTTGAACTGACAAATCTGCCAAATGAAGTGGCAGCTTTTTAACAACTTCGAATTATTTAGCTAACAATGAATTTGTAGCTTTGATATATTTGTATATCATTTTGAATATATTTGATTAGTGATATATGTAGATGTATGTATAGATATAGTTACGTATGTACAGGGTGTCGGTGGCAGAATAAAATTTAAAAATTAAAGTTTCTCTCTAGCCACTGATCGTATGAGTGGGTAGGGCGCCACCTTAGCTTTGTTATTCGTGAGGGTTATTTAGTCACGATGTCGTAGTAGACAGGTGGAAAATGTGTGTTTGCCTTCTATTGCTTTTCGTACATTTTGTTCACGTAAAGATATTCGATTATTCCTAGAAGGAAAACCACTTAGAGTAACAGAAAGTGCGAAATATCTACGACTTGTACTGGATAGGAAGCTGAATTGGGGGCTCACAGTCGCAGACAGAGTACGAAAAGCTAAGACGGCGTTGTACTCCTGCTGAAGGCTAATTGAAAAAAAGGTGATTAGAACCCAGAATGATACACTGGTTTTACACAGCATTGATTAGGCCTATTCTTTACTATTGTAATATGGTGGAATGCTCTTGAGAAGGGGGTGATCATCAAAAGAATTGACAAAGTTCAAAAACTAGCATCTGCTTCTTATAACTGGTGCGATGTCAACCACACCATCGAAAGCATTATATGCGACATTAAACTTCCTGCAGGCAAAATATTATATATCGCGTGCAGCACGGCAATAAGGCTGAAAACTTTAAGTAAGTGGTCAAATGCGGACTACGATCACGGACTTTGCAGCTTTTTCGAACTGGTGGGCTAGGCACGCCCGCCCACACATGCTATTACAACGTTCACAACCTTCCCTTCATCCACAGATGGTTCAAAGCTCGAAGGCAAGATGAGCGGAGGTGTATACTTCGAACATCTGGGGATCTCTTTCAGTTTTCGGCTCCCCGACTACTGTAGTGTCTTTCAGGCTGAACTGATGGCAATAATATCCTTGGTCCAGAGATCGTTCTGCCACTCCTTTCTGCATTCATCAGAGCCACAGTTAGCAAGCGGGTTACTCGAAAGCGAGCTTGGCAGGCTGAGAGAGGCTGCAGATAGACAAAACTGATGCTACCTGTCATGTCCGACCAAGTGTCACAGTTCCTCCTGTCACTAAGTAGAAGGGACTGTAGTAGGCTGGTTGGACTGATGACGGGCCACTTTCTATGGGCAAAGCACATGGAAAAGGTGTGCGTCTCAAACAGTGCTTTCTGCCTAGTATGTGGAGAGGAGGATGCGACGGCGGACCACTTTCTGTGCATCTGGCTGGCTTTCGCTCGAGCCAGGCTTGAGGTCTTTCTTACTGATGTGTTAAGAAGCGATCATCTTAGCTCCCTAGCACCACAAGATCTAATCAGATTTCTTCAGAGGTCGAGTAGATTTAAAGAAAATTAAAAAGGGAATCCGAGTGCAGTACAATGATGTCTGAGTGCTGTACTTGCTAAAATGGCTCGACATAAAAAAAAATTGGCAATAATGAAAGCCGCGACACTGGTACGATGTGATGAGATATCTGGAAATGATATGTACATTTTCTTTGGTAGCCAGGCGGCGATAAAATCCCTCACAAAACGCGCGACAACCTCCAAGGTAGCCATGAAATACCCCAAACCCCTGGTTAAGAGATAGCAGAGTCATTTCACTTAAGGGTAACATGAGTTCCTGGCCATCGCGGCATTGGGGGTAACTGCAGAACCGATGAACTAGCGAGACTCGGCACCAAATTGACCGGTGAATACATCGACAATGACATAGAGATACCCTTACAAACATTTAACCTACTTATTCTTGAAGAAATCGGAAGAACAACGAATGAAGGATGGCGTAATGAAACCACCGTCTCTGAATGCTAAACGCACAGAATCTCTGCTAAGCCGAAATAAGCACAGTCTTAGCACACTGATTTCAGTCATAACGGGGCACTGCTTAATAGGCAAGATGGGTGTGCAAGCACATCACTTCTGTAGAAGTTGTTTAGATGAGGAAGAGAAAGAGGAAGAGACAATCTCGTACCTAGTATGACATTGTCCCGCTCTATCCAAACGTAGATTTGCCATTCCAGGAAGACTATTTTTTAACGAATTCGAAGCTCTCAGTTCTGCAGAAATCCGAGATTTTCTCAATTTTTTAAAAGCACACACTGGTGTTAGGAGAGATAGGGAAAGCTCCCCACGCGGCATCACAATGGGCTATGAGCATGAGTATGTCCCACAGGTCTACCGCTTTAACCTGACCTAACCTAACAATATTCGGTGTTTATGTGAATATTGGATTCATTCATGGTTGTGAAGGTTCAGCACAACAAATTCGGTGGCAAACAGTCCACGGCCGGTGCCCCGCTTAATATCGGGAATAAATGAAAATACTAAACTCGTCGTTACAAGTTTTCACGACAATCAACGTCAGTCCATGCGCAAGAGATCGGTTATCCTGTGGCTTCCAAAAACTATTGTGCATGAAATATGGATGAAGCAACTTAGACTTCACTTCTTTAAAACTCTTATCGTGCCAGCGCTTAAAGCTGGAATGAGTGGTGCCATACCGTAGCCATAATGGTAACCACAGCAATCAGCTGTTCTGATCAAACATATGGGCATCACTGTAAACCATTATAGGTAGCGCACCATAACGCCGTAAGCATAACCATAGCCGTATGTACCTATTGAATTCAGGTTTTTTACCGTAACCGCAAGCAGCAGTGAAATACTTGATATTTGTTTCAATATTTGCGATAAAAAAATGAAAATTAGAAATGAACGACGAAAAATTAATTGACTTAGTGGAATAGTAGAAAATTATCCGTCTTTTTATAACAAAATGCAAATGTTGTCATTAATTTGACTTTAATATGAGCTGCTAATGGTTAAGGCATGCCTAATCGACAAATGCTATAATATTGCGGCTATGGTTATGGATATGGCTAAGGCATTATGACTACGGTACCACCTAATGACTACAATTTGCGTAAATATTTCTGCAATACAATGTTGGAACGATTTCGTACGGTAAACATTCATTTAAATGGAAGTGTAAATAAACGAAATTCTCGTTATTGGTCACCCAAAGAACAGAACCCACTGCTAAAATACTAACAGCCCCTTCACAGTTCTAAAGAGACGGTTTAGCAGGGGAATAATTTGACCATATGTCTTTGAAAATTGTTGAAGGCAAGCAATTTCTGTGGATGGTGCTTCGTATCAGTGCGTATTGAACGATTATTTTCTGCCAATAATGAGCAAACATTCTTCCTTCAGAACAAACACACGATTCCAGCTATGACTATGGCGATACAGCTTGATCTTGACCACCCCGGTCGCCCTTCTTAGCTATTAGTCGCCATATGGACTTTTTTCTATGGGGGTATCTCTAAAGTAAAGTCTATGAAACACATCCAGCGACCATCTCAGCACTATAAAAAATATCGATCGCGAGATTATCCGACATCACTTCTCTAGCGAATGACACGGAGTACGAAGGTCAGATTCCAAGAGGGTATCCGATGTTCAACATTTAGAGAAATAGTTTAAAAAAATGAAATTCGCACTTGCGTTATTTGTAATAATTATTTAAATAAACTTTTTTTTATTTAGCTTTTTAATTCCTAATTCTGCTACCGCGCACCCTGTATATTAGTACTGGTCAGATTTTGCGAAATCAGAAATATTAATTTCCAATATTTAAAATTGATATCGCTTGGAGTAAGAGCTTCATGGAATAGCAATTAGTTCGATTAGAAGAAGACGAATTGAGAGCCGTGTCTTTTTGAAGAACTGAAATATACGTACGTATGTTAATTAATTATAATTAAATTTATTAACATACTTATTCGAAATCTTTCATTCATTATTTTATCTGTGAAATTCTTGCAATTAGTGTTTCAATCAGGCAAGTGTGGGTAAAAGACACCTTTGGGCAAAGGCACACTTTGCAAGCAATGTTCAGAATACTTAAGGTAAAGATTTCATTAACGAATTTTAATATTATACGTTTCTTAGAGGGAGAAAAACGGGAACTGAACCGAAGTGCAATATTGTCGATCTCTTTTACAGCTTCAATGCTGAGGCTTGTTCGTGTGCGCAGACGTGTGCAAAGATACGTGGGTTATTCCAAATGTCATTCTTATTAAAAATTGCAGAGTAAATGTACGTTCAGGAGTGGAATGATGATATTGACGCATGTATTGCGGGGAAATTGATCAGAAGGACAAATCTAACGATGGTGACAGCATCTCAAACTCATTGGAGAAAATTAAACCGAGTGAGGCAGTTGAGAATTTCAACAAAGTGGTACAGTTAGCTGTGAAAGCGACGATTAAACTGTTATGAATGTAATACGTCTAAGGGAGAAAGCTGTGTTTCAAGAACTAGAAAAACAGAAGACTCAAAAACAGATGACAGATTACAAAAGCTTATTTAGAGATTTAAAAACAAAAACTGTGTGTATCGATTGGTACTCACGCACCAACTTCTTTTCGACTTTTTGGTCCATGGCTAACACTCGATAGGTTGGTTAGTTAACCGCTGTAGACTTTTGAAATACAAAGATAGAAAAGGATAGCAAAATTTAGTACAAATTTTTAAACGTTTAATAATTAAAATTAATATTTTTTTTTTACAAGTCACTTGTGAGCTGATTGGCAAAAATTATTCACCAAGGGAAGATAACACAATTATTAAATAACAACATGATGCCAATTAGAAACAGCACACAAAACAAGCGGTAAAAAAGAGGCAAATAAATTTGCAATACTCTCTGTGGGGGGGAGCGCAAAACATTTCCAATGTAAAATTATATTTAGATCATATGTAGATATGTAATTACTGCTTCCCCATCAAGAGAATGTATTGTTTTTGCAAAAACCAGTCGTCGCTCTATGATATAAAACTTAAAAATATTCCTTTAATTAAGCGCAACAAATTATCTCAAATTCGGCGTAGCAGGTTCGTTGCTTAAGTCTTTTATTAGCGGAAGCCTATCACCAATTTCGATTTGCGTATCATTTCGTACTTGATTTGATTTCCTTCCTTTTTTATTATTAAAATAAAAATAATGAATACCTGAAAATATTATATTTTTTCACTGAGCACTCTAAACAGTGAACGATCGTTAACCTCTGAATAGTGAACACAATTTTAAAAGCACCTTCGAGCAGAACAAAACAACACCCGAAATAATCAGGAATTGTATTTTGGCTGTTGATTAGCAAAACAACTACTGTTATTTTATATTATATTTTTGGTTTTAGCATTTGATTTTTTTTATTGAGTGTAAGCCATTTCAAGGTTGAAGTATGCTGCTTTACATGGAGCCAAGAGTTTCCGAATGCTAATAAATTAATAGTGCCAACATGTCTTCGAGGAAATTCCTTTCGTTAAAGGAAATATAGGAAATTATTGAAAAAATCGGAGAGGGCGTTATTTCATTTTTGACAAAAATATTTGAAATAGCTAAATCAACAACTTCGTTAATAAATAAAAAGAATACGTTCCTCACCAAACAATTTCTTCAACCAAGAGGCAGATTCTTAAAAAAGGTGTGTATTTATTCTAATGATATCTTGAATTTACATATATGCATGTGTATGTTTGCAATTGCAGTTGCGCTAAACTTCAAAACCAAGCGCAAAGCACTGGAACCTGTACAATGAACAGCGGCACTCAGAGTTGTTTCGGCCTACTCCACTTTCTTAAGCGCAGCAGTTTTTGTGATCAGCGGGAAGATACCCATCGACCTCATGGCCCAGGAACGAGTGGATGCGTTGGATTCTAGGCAGCGGGAATATACCCATCGACCTTATGGCCCAGAAACGAGTGCATGAATTGGATTCTAGGCAAAAACACATCACCACTAACGCTGCAAAACGGAGGGCCCAAGCCATGCAGCGATGACAACTGTCTCCTACAATAGGCAAATGGATTCACAGGAACTTCGGGGAAGTAAGCTAGTTCATGACTTAGTTCCTCTTGGCCTACGGATACTTCCGAAAATGCCTATACCTCATGGGTAAGGTAAGCGATCTCAGGTGAAAATACTGCGTAGCATCGACATCGATAGACAACATCGCGCCGACCAAAAAGATTAAAAAGATACGTTGAAAGAGTATTGCGGAGAAAAAAAAAGAAAAGACCTCGGTGCAGTACAATTAAGCGTAGTCTTACAGACAGAGACATAAGAAGAGGAGCCTATAGCATGAAGCTGGCTACATACATACATGGCGGACCCAGACGTGGGCGAATAGAACTGGTCTACTTTATGCACGTCTAGACCCTCCCGAACTTATGCAGAACGTAGTCCCAGGAAACGAGTCTTCTCACAGGTCAAGGAGGGTTGGTTTAGTGGTCACACCACTGACGTTCGCTGTACGTGTGAGGGCATTTTTAACCATTTTGAAAACAAAAAAAATGTGCGCAGAATAAAACTTTTGTTTTCTTGTTGAGTAATTATAATTTACTTTAAAATCAATATTTCAAATTCAAAATCCCTAAAACCCTTGAATAAGTTTATGATAATGAAGACAAATACATCACCTGAAGAAGTAACTGTTGGAGATAATATAGGAAGTTTGGTAAATAAACTTAATTATCGGTCACAGGAAATCCTGATGACAGCAATTCTGAAAATGAAGAGAACTTACCTATTCCTCGCTGCAGAAACCGCAGCGGAAATTATGTTAAAACGAGTATTGACAAAAACGAGATTTTGATAAAATGCTATGAAGAAGGTAAGGCTATTGCAGGGTCAGCATAATTAACTGGAATTAAGGGTACAGATACCTGTAAACCGCCATATTTTCTCTGATTTTCATTAAAATTATTTAAAATGAATGTTTATTTAGACATTAAAATAATATTTTTTTTTCTTGTAATCATTTTAAATGGCGGATGTACACTCAATTCTTCCAGGAAGGTCGCAACGGGGCTGCTCAATCGGCGGGCATTGTAGCATCGCCGCCAGTGACCTGAATACAAAAAACCAAAATTTTTTTTGTTTATTAATGTCATAATTTCTATATGAATTAAACCAAAATGGGGGAAAAAAATTCGCGGAATAAAATGCTTAAAAAAAATTAATTTCAGGGCGAACTTTCCTACTATTTTTGCTTCGAAAAATTATTTTTCGAAAAATTTTCGAAAACTTAAATTCACATAGAAAGTAATATCATAAAAAAGATGTGTGCAAAATTTCAAGGAAATCTGTCAATAACTTTTCGAGTTATCGTGTATGCCAACTCGAAAAATATAGTTTTGATAAAAACCCGTCTAAAGTAGGCAACGTAACTATACCCCTCCCAGCGTTCGAAAGCAACGAATAGAATTAAATTTACGTTCTAAAAATTTTTTGACATATTCTTAAAGGATTATATTAACATTTTATGAAAAAAATAATAATTTTTTTTTCGAAATTTCACAGGTATCTTAATAAAAACACAGCCACTTCTATAATTAGAAGGTTTAAGAAAAAACAATTTGTTTCCAAATTTTACAGGCATCTGTCCCCTTAATAAAAACACAGCCACTTCTATAATTTGAAGGTATTAGAAGGATGGGTGTGAGATTATTAGACGAAATCGTGGTGGAAAACAAAATGTTAAACTAAGTAATGAGATTTTAAGCTATGTGGAGAAATCAATTGAAAAAATCCATCAATTACTTCAAAAAATATAAGAAAACAATTTTTTGAAAATAAAAACGTCGACATGACCCCAACAACGATATTTAATGCATTAAAAGCTTTAAAAATAACATTAAAAACCGCCACAATCAGCCTGGACCGTTTAAACTCCAACTCAACAATTGAAGAACGCAAAAATTATGCACTAAATTTTTCACAAAATGCTCCACAAACACATGAGAAAATAATTTCTATTATGAATCCGATTTCAACTATCACCTTCACAGAAATAAAGCTCGATCGAGGATAAATATCATACTTCAGGCCATTTAATAGTTCCAAAAATAAGAGGAAGAAATGTTTTATTAATTTTAGCCATGAATTTAAATGGTATTATACAATCTAAAGTAATTTCTAAGTCAACAGTAAATTCAAATGTTTTTATTACATTTCTTGATGGACTATTTCATAAACTTGCTGAAAGTAACTTCGTAGAATCCATAAAGCTCGGGAAGTACGCGATAAGATTAGTGACACTAATTATACGTTCATTTTTCTATCACCATATTCCCCCATGTTAAATCCTATAGAAAAGGTATTTGCAAAATTATCAGGTCAGTCCATAAGATCGTGCGTATTTTACTCATAATTTCACTTTTGTACGATTTTTGCATACAAACAATTATTCGCGTAATATAACGGAACTATTTATGTTTTCTTTGATATATTCGGCATTCAACATGTGGTTTTAATAGCGGATAGAAGCACGTGTTGTTAAAAAATAAGATGGAATCCTCTCACGCGTATAAGAGGCATGTTTTGTATTTTTTTAATAAAATTGGTAAAAATGCCACAACTGCTGCTGCAGAAATAAACACTGTTCACGGAGAGGATACCGTGAGTATAAGGACTGCGCAAAAGTAGTTTTCAAAATTCCGCAGTGGTAACTGCGATGTGGAGGATGCCCCGCGCGCCCTGAAGTCTTTAACTCCGACGCCTTGCTCGAACTCGTGGAAGCTGAGCCAAATTTGACAGTCGATATGATAGCTCAGAGGTTAAATTCCTCGCATGGAACAGTTCACAGGCACCTGGTTCAGTTGGGAAAGGTTTCAAAGCTGGGAAAATGTGTTCCGAATAGACTTTCCGTCGCCAACCTTCAGCAAAGAGTGAATGTGTGTTCTCAGCGGCTGCAACGGCTTGAAAATGAAAGTTTTTTGAACCGTATCGTTACTGATGATGAAAAATGGATCCTTTACAATAATCCTGTTTGCAAACGCCAATAGTTAGATAAAGATGAAACACCAGAACTGACCCCTAGAGATGGTCTTCGCCCCAAGAAGATTCTCCTGTCTATTTGGTGGGATATGACCGGTATTGTTTGTTATGAACTTCTGAAACCAAACCAGACGATAACTGCTGATTATTATTCCCATCAGCTATCAAGCCTGAATGAGACACTTAACAAAAATCGACCGTATTTAGTGAATATACGCAAAGTTTAGTTTCACCACGACAACGCAAGACCTCATACCGCAAGGCAAGCTGAACGAGCTCGGATGGGAGCTAATGTTCGAATTCAATATTACATTAATAAACTTTAATTTGAAATTAAAAATCTTTAATTTGAATTTAAAAAAAATTTAATTTTAAATAAAAAACTTTAATTTGCTTTTAAAAAAATTTTATTTGAAATTAAAAAAACTTTAATTTGAAGTCAACAAGCGATATATTTATATATAAATCTTTTTAGTTATGTAATTATTTCATCGTGTCGTTCTTTAACCTATCAAAATCACGCGTTACATGGCATTATTAGCGTCAACACTCTCGTGCAGCTATTGTGTAATCGATAAATGATGTGGAAAAAAGATTCGCAGACAGTGATTGTTAATGGTCATACCTTACGTGCATATGTATATGCTAATAGGTATGTGCTTGAAGTACTATGTATATGTCTGGCTGCGATAGATTTGAGTTACGAATCGTTAGCAGCTGTACGGTAGCGTCAGCTGTTGAACTTGGCTCAATTTCCACCATTCCACCATACAAGCACACACACACATGTATGCATGTATATACATATATCAAATCTAATTTGCATTGAATCGTAAACTGAATATGAGTAGAAAATACTGCTGAAGGGTGCAATTTAGTGCATAAACATTAACTAATTAGTACCCTACCCTGGTTTTACTTGTAAATAGGACTCTGCATATGCCTGATTGTATTACAAATGCCATTTAGTACTATTAAAAAAATAAGAAAGCAGTCCATTACCAGATATCAAGCGACCGGAAAAAGGACAATAGACTAGGAATTCTTAATAGAACGAACTGCACTTCTACTTAGCGTGAAACTTGTATCATTTTCGAAAAATTCTACTGACAAGCACAGCATCGGAAGGCGCACAAATATGTCAGCACATCAAGAATTTTCGAGCTATGGGTTTTTACGAGAGTAAACAATACTAGACTAACAAAACTAAACTAGAATAACAAAACCTTTGGAGTAATTTATAAAGTTAACTTGTTTTTAGTATTTATCAAAGCTAAGGACTTTCTGTCTGTTTTTCTATTCCAATGCATGCACTTAAAAAGATGGGCTCAGATGGACTCGTTACCAAAAGGCGATTTGGAATAAATATCTGGAGGGGCTTCTATATTAATAAATTAAACTTACCAAGCGAAACTTCAAACGATAATACTTGGACGTAGATTGATCGGTTGGGTGGCGTGGAGTTAAAAAACCAAACTCACAGTTTTTGCTTAAACTCAAATGATCTAGAAAACATGCTTATGCTAGTCAATGGAAATGATATAAACACCAACAAAAACTTGAATGATTATCTTTGGTCACAATGTACAGATGTGCCTTTAACTGACGTAATAAATATACTGACTTAGTAAATAAAATAATTTAAATTATAATAAAAAAGTGTGGAATACATTTTCGAATTAAGTATAGGGTTTTTAAGAGAACTTAAGGTTTGTAGAACTTAAAAAGATTATTCCAAACAGAAATATTATTGGAATGATTTTTTTCCCCCCATGGCATTTATTTTTTGAATATGATATCTGGCATGTTCTCATCCCAACATCTTAGTGAACTGCCCAAGAAAGGCGTGACTGCGGCAACTGGCGAGGAATAACCCTACTTCTACAAAGTTGTAGCCGTGATCATACAAAGCAGGCTCAAAAAAGTCGAACGCTACTTAAGAGACGTTGTCCAAACCAACACACTTCAGATTATAGATGAAGATGTCAACTGCAGGCGAAACAAAGCTAGGGCGGCATTCGAGCGAATGCATACAGTATGGGCGAGTACGCAAATCTCCAGGCGCACTGAACTACGAATATTCGACTCATGCGTAAAATCCGTATTATTGTAGGGAAGCGAAACATGCCTGGTCTCTAACACCATCACACAGACGCTACAATCCTGCATCAACAAATGTCTCCGCATCATCTGCAGAATATTCTGGCCAAACACCATCAGTAACGATGCACTGTGGAGATTAACGAACGAGGAACCCATCCGAAAGTTGCAGAAATTGTTAAAATAGATATCAATCACATGCGCTGTCAATATATAATAGGTTCTTCAAGAAGTTGTGCGGTTCGATAAGAAAAAAACAAGTTTAGATTTTATAAGAGGTTTGCCCTTCGACCTCATAGTCTTTTGTGCCCTCTACTCATCACGGTACCTCATCTAGTATAGTCTCTGAACATAAAAAAATGTTTCAATTTCAATTAATGAATTCCCTTTCCACTCATACATTTTTATGGAGCTGGGAACAGATGGAAGTCACTAAGGGCCAAATCTGGTGAATACGATGAATGCTCCAACAATTCGAACTTTAATTCGTAGATTTTAGCCATCTTCAAAATGCTGTTGTAAATCTGTTTTAAAAATTATTTCCGCATCTCAAAAACCTGATGTCAACATCTCCTTGTCCAATTTCTGGACACGAATTCATTTCGGACCCGAAAACCCACGTTCACACCATAGACCCAAGTATCATACATAGCGTATCGACGCGAAAAATCCCCTTTATCCTCTCAAAAACGCTCTAAATATTGCTGAGGAAGTCGCATTCGAATGTGTTTCTGTTCTGGAACCCAATACTTCAGTCAAAATATTGCTTAGTCTGCCCAATGAGATACCTAGGGCTTCTACTAAATCTCTTTCAGTCACTTGAAATGAAATGATCTGTAAATAAATAACATAATCAGAGAAGTTTCTGGTTAGGATGATTTCATCGCAGTATGATACTGATCGTACGACATCCTGTATTTTTTTTCTGGCGTCGTTGCTGTTTTTGGACGTCCTTGACGTGGATCGTCTTCAAGGCTTGTAGACCACCCAAAGATTGTGTTAGTGATATACGAAAGAAGTCAACCAATGACAACACTTCGTTGCCATCTGAGCAATTGAGTGGACGAGTGTGTGAATATGTGTGAAATGATAGTGCACAATTCGGTTGGCGATAAAATTGTGTGCCTTCGCTGCTATCTGAACAACGGCTGATTGGACGCGTGTGTGTGAATAAATGTGAAATGATCGTGCAGTATTCGGCTGATAACGTCTCGTTCATATTTGAGCATAAGGTATAACCCCTTAAACCAAAATGTATTTACGAATTAACCTCCACAGGATATAATAGTTGATTCCGCTCAAAAGGAAAGTCATACAAACATATTTTATACAATAATCAATATTCATTTTTTATTTGCTTTAATATTTTCATCGTAATCATATTTTACAGTGCAGAAAAACCACACCAGTATTCTATTTATGTATGTATGTATATATGCTAATGTTGTTGGTATAATCAAACACCTGCTCAGCTTTAATCCACTTTATATGTAGTTATAAGTGTATACTTAGTTTTTATATTTTTTATATACCTATTATATTATATTATATATGTGTGAGTGTACCTGCTGAAAATGTCATATCATTTTAGTGTTAATCATTTAGGCGCATTAGTATTATTTACCTACTAACTTTTCATATATCCATAATAGCGGTTGTAGTAATTTAACTCTGCTTACTAGTACTTAAATATACTAGGTACATTTATTTATTATTTATGTAGTATAATAAATATTTTTGCATGGTTTAAAATGTGAATTTTTAGGTTAAATATTGGTTCAATGCTCAATATTTGCATTTATTAATATATTGATTTTAATCGTTTGATACTTTTTTTTATATATATTTTTTTTTTTGGTTTGATTTGGTTTAACTTTTTTCTAATTTATTACATTTATTTAATAATTTCGTATAATTTTTTATTTTATTGTTTTATTTTAATTTATAGTATTTCATTTTACTTTATTGTGTTTTATTTTATTTTACGTTATTTTATTTTATTTAATTTTATCTTAACATGATGAAATCCGTTCATTTTATTCAATATAAGAAGCGTCTAATTACAATAACAGACATTCGATCTCTGAAACAATTTCGTAACGATTGAAAATTTAAAATGAGAAAGAATAAGACGGAGTCCACAAACTTCATCCTTTTTTATTCTTATTTTTTCGTATGAGATTGATTTCTGCTGCATTTTTTTTTTGGCTGAACACGACTCTGAATTCCAAATGTGTCCATCGGATCATAGTTTTAAGAAAAGTAGGAGGTAAAACCCACTTTTGAATCAAAAGCCTGACGTCCTACAAACTGCAACCTGTGCGCAAATTACTCTACTACAACTAACTAAGCAAATTCAAAAAGAAAATAAATTAAGGGTTAGAAGCTAAATATTTATCTTTAAACGCCAGTAACGACATTTGTAGGTAGTGAATGACTTTTTGAAAGTGTGAAAAAAATTTTAAATTATTAAAACAAAATATTTTTCGTTTGAGTTTCAAAATTGTATGTTTTAAAAACAAAAATTTTACGTTGAATTATTTTTCAAGTGTGCAAAAATTTTTAAAACTAACAAAAATTTATTAAACAAAATATTTTTCGTTTAAAATTCAAAATTGTACGATTTTATAAGAAATATTTTATGTCGGACTTTTTATTTTTGAGTGGGCAAAAAATTTGTCAATTTCAAAATTGTATGCTTTTAATAAAATTTTTGTCGGATTTTTGTTTTCTGTTTTGAGTGTGCAAACGATTTTTCAATTTCAAAATTATATGCTTTTAAAATACAATTTTTATGTCGAATTATATTTTGAGTGGGCAAAAACTGTTTCAATTTAAAAGTTGTAAGCTTTTAAAATAATTTTTTTTTTTTTGAGTTTGCAAAAAATTTGTCAATTTCAAAATTGTATGCTTTAATATTATAAAATTGTTATGTTGAATTTTTTTTTTTGAGAGTGTACAAAAAATGTTAAAACTATTAAAAAATAAAATAAAATGTTTAGGTCGGGGTTTTTTTTTTTTTTTTTTTTTGAGTGTGTGCAAAAAAACTTTTTAATACAAATTTTATCCCGGATTATTTTTTGAGTTTGCAAAAAAATTTCCATTTCAAACCGAAAAATCAAATTCTTATGTCGGATTTTTTTTTTTTGTGTGCAAAATTTAATAATTTTTGAATTTCAAAGGTGTAAGCCTTTAAAACAAAATATTATCTGCCGGATTATTTTTTGAGTGTGCAAAAATTTTTTCAATTTCAAAATTGTATGCTTTTCAAATAAAATTATTATGCCGGATTATTTTTTGAGTTTTGCAGTTGTAAGCTTTTAAAATAAAATTTTTGTTGTGTTTTTTTTTTTGAGAATTTTAAAACCAAATAAAATTTTTAGGTCGGAGTTTTGTCTTTTTTTTCAGTGTGTGCAAAAAAAAACTTTTTAATACAAATTTTATCCCGGATTATTTTTTGAGTGTGTAAAACAATGTTCAATTTCAAAACTAAAAATAAAATTTTTAGTCGGATTTTTTTTTGAATGTGCAAAAGATTTGTCAATTTCAAAGTTGTAAGCTTGAATATTATAAAATTTTTATGTTGATTTTGTTTTGAGAATTTTAACACCAAATAAAATTTATAGGTCGGGGTTTTGTCTTTTTTTTCAGTGTGTGCAAAAAAAAACTTTTTAATACAAATTTTATCCCGGATAATTTTTTGAGTGTGCAAAAAATTTTCAATTTAAAAACGAAAAATAAAATTTTTATGGCGGAATTTTTTTTTTGTGCAAAATTTAATAATTTTTGAATTTCAAAGTTGTAAGCTTTGTGTCGGATTTTTTTTTTTTTTTTTTTTTGAGTGTACAAAAAATTTTAAAACTATTAAAACAAAATACTTTCGTTTCTATTTCAAAATTGTATGTTTTTAAAATAAAATGTTTACTTTGGATTCTTTTTTAAATATTCCGCGTTCATTAGCAAATATAAAATTTTTGTTTCCCATCTACGCGTCTTGACGTATTTTTCATCGTAAAAAGATAAATTAATTTTAAGGACACCAGCAAAACAATATTTAAAATTTAGTATTTTGTCGCCCAACTGCGCAGCAAGCCAACAAGCAGACAGATCCACAGGAATACAAATATGTTTCCACGACAGTCGGTTCTACGTTACCGAAACGACCCGGATTTACATCCGGCCAAGGACTGTTACTCCAGCAGCATTCCTCGTATGTAAGTATGGGGAATGTTTATGCTGCTACAACAACAACAGCCCAAGGGAATAAGTTCATTAAACTATTCCACTTAAATTTTTACTGCTGGTTCACTCGCTTGAAAGTGGTAAGGAATAGTCTTTGAAACTGAATGCCAAAAACAAATAACAAATTAAGATATATGCGAACATATATGAAAATAATATCTACAAATCGTTGCATTTGTATATAAATTTTTAAATAAACATACGTAATTTTTGTTAACTACATATTTTTTAGTGACCCTCCGTCGAATATCTACTTTGCATTT
Organism: Anastrepha fraterculus; assembly: GCA_037575425.1. Lineage (NCBI taxonomy): Eukaryota > Metazoa > Arthropoda > Insecta > Diptera > Tephritidae > Anastrepha > Anastrepha fraterculus. Next base: position 946 of record JAYXIM010010704.1, on the reverse strand, counting down.
AGACACTCCATATTTTTACTTTTATTTAATTGTTCTATTTCATAAAATCACTTTGCTACACCTCCCTTTTTTCATATATTTTTCCTTTTTGCGCTATTGTGGTGCTATTGGAATTTGGTATATTAAATTTTGATTAGCAACGCCTCGCTAACATGAAAGGTTTGGCCTTTGCAATATAAAACAGCTACGCCATATTGAGTATAAAAACGAAGTATTTTTTGGGAATTGCATGTGGCTGTGAAACAAAGCTTGCTCGAATAGCGCAATTGCTTTAAAGGGCAATCTAACAAAGTACATAGGGATTCCATTAGCTACTTAGATTCATTTGTTCAATATGCTCCTGGGGTGCGCTAACTAAAGTGGTGGCCACTTACGTGGAGCGCAAATTGTTATCATGAGGCATAATGACTAAACTCTTTTTAGTATAATTTACTTTGCGCTCTAACTGCGTTCTTTAAACAATAGTTAAATTATAAAAAAATTATGCCTTCGAACTACACATTTAAATACATATACACTAACGTTTACCAGTTGTACGCATGTATGTCGAATACAAATACAAATGTATGTGTGTAAAACAGTCGCGCAAGGAATGTGAGTGACGAATTACATTCGCTGTACACTGCTAAAAAATGAATACACGCTTGAATGAATTCTATTGATGTGTGAAACAAGGTATTACATTTATTTCAAAGCTCCTGACTGCTAAGCTTTACAAACTATGAAGGGTGGAAACTAGCCTATAATGAAAGAATCATAAAATGTAGTGAGATTTTTTTTTCTTCTCCTTAATCTCGTGATAGATTTTATATATGCGCATAATTGTACTTACTTTTAAATTATATTATGTGTGTGTGTGTGTGTGTATATATACATTTACACTGTATATTTATATACAAATAATATGCTTACCGATATATTTTCAAACCAATTAGTTTACTGTGTA